>CAUYLG010016745.1:0-50220 GCA_963573385.1 Cacajao melanocephalus | reverse complement strand
TTCCAATTTTTGCCCATTCAGTATGATATTGGATGTGAGTTGTCAGGGGCTTCTCAACATTAAGGACTTCATTTTGCTTCTGACAACTTTCACATGGTGGTAGATAAACCCTGTAAAGGTACAGGTGCCCATTCTGTCATTAAACTTTCTAGGAGTCCAGGTCCTAGAGCATGCCAGGAAAACCTTTCAAAGCACCCCCTCCAACCTCAAGGCGAAGGAGAAAGCACACTAGGCAGTCCTGTTTGGGTTCTGAAGTCCACAAATCTGTAGAATAAGAGATTTGTTTTTCTTCTCCTCTGTTTCAAAAATAGACTTTGCCCTTCAGCACCTAAAAAATAATGAAATAACATAATCATATTAATAATAAAGAATAGCATCTCATGCCAGGATTTCCAATATATCCTGCCTTTGTTGGTGGTCGGCTGTAGGAAGTGAATCCCTATTTTCCTCAGCCCCATCATTCTCAGAGGACACTGGCAATGGGCCACTGTAACCACAGGGAAAATTAGACATATGACAAAGCTGGAGGCTAAAAATAGAATTCCTTTCCTATCAGCTTGCTCTATGCAATGCTGTTAATCTGAGGCTACCTTCATGTGATTGCTCAGTCACATGGGCTAATCTAGTATCATCAACATCAAGGGAATTTCCAAGACACTTTACTGTAGCAAATGAAATTCCAGTTTTAAAAATATGAAAACAATAGTGGTGTTTAGATGTTTTCCTGGATATTTTCTGGGGGAACTTCAGGGCTACTAATGTGTTTGTCTCTCAAGTCTTATGCTTTAAGTTATCTTTGCTCAGTTCATGGACTCTTAAATGTCTAACATAACCACATCCTCAAAATATGTTCATAAATACATTTGCCTACCTTTGCCTATGATTTTAAGTAAATAGCAGAACTCTTGAAAAGCCCAGGGCTCTGTAGATTCCCATGAGTAAGAAACACTGCTTTGGACAATGGTTTTCCATGCCATGTATTGAACTGACATCTAAGCCAGCAACATTAATACAATGATCTAAAGAACAGCCTTTTGAAACTGTAATTATTAAGGTGTGAAAATGCTAGTTAGCATTAGAGACGTCGGCTGCTGGAGATGGAGTTCTGTTTTGTTATACTGAGCTGATGAGTAATTGTTGTATGTTCAAAAATCAAAAATCCATGTTCCTCCTAGTATTTCATGTCATGAATATCCACAATTTTCCATCTATTCCCTTGAGGTGGAACATTTAGACTGTAGACTTTTGACTATTATGTTTAAATCTGCTATAAATACTGAATTACAATTCTTTGTGTAGACATAGGTTTCTATTTCCCTAGGATTAAAATTGCCTGGTCATATGGTAGATGTATAGATGTATGTCTTTGTAGGAACTTACCAAACTGCTTTCCAAAGTGATTTTAACATTTTCCACTTCCATTAGCAATATAGTGGAGTTTGGGTGGCTCCATTCCCTTGTCAACACTTGGGATTCTCAGTTTAGCAATTAGATATGTGTAAAGTATCACTGTTGGTTTAATTTGTATTTTCCTGATGGCTAATGGTATTTAACATGTCCTTATTGGCTATATATATATGTATATATATGTATAATATTGTATACATATAGCCAATAAGTACATGTTACATATGTATATAGCCAATAAGTACTTGTTATATATATTATATATATATAATATAATATATATTATATATTACATATATATAGTCAATACTCATTACCTATATGTTACCTATATATATAATCTATAGATATAACCTATATATATGTATACACACACTCATTACATATTATATATATATGTATGTATGTGTGTGTATATATATGTGTGTATATATATATATATGTATATATATATATATATGTTGTATGTTCAAAAATCAAAATCCATGTCCCTCCTGCATTAACTGTAATTTCAGTGGGGGCAAATAAGTGATATTACAAATTCAAGCTATTGCTTAAGCTTCTCGTTATTTATATCATTATAAGCTTGTCAGTATTCACTATTTACTTTGGCTTGATAAATACACTTGATGTATATGCTTCCTTATAAGTAAGTTCCTCCTGAAGTCATGCTATGATATATATATATATATATACACACACACACACACACATATATATATATATATATATATATATATATATGTGTGTGTGTGTGTGTAATGAGTACTGACATGTAAGCATTGTGCTGATTGCTTTATATATAGTGTGTGTGTGTCAGGGTTTTGCTCTCTTGCCCAGGCTGGAGTGCAGTGGTACAATCTTGGCTCACTGCTGCCTTAACTTCTCAGGCTCAAGAGATCCTCCCACCTTAGCCTCTTGAGTAGTTGAGATTACAGGTGAGTAGTTGAGATTATAGGTATGTGCCACCACGCCTGGCTAATTTTTTTGTATCTTTTGTAAAAATGAGGTTTCACCATGTTCCCTGGGCTGGTCTCAAACTCCTGGGCTCAAGCAATCTGCCTGCCTCAGGCTCCCAAAGTGCTAGAATTACAGGCATGGGCCACTGCGCCCGGCTGAAAGCATTTTAAACATGCGTTAGCTACTTAGTAGGAGATCCTGTCTTTCGGTTATTAACATTTTAATTGTTTTTATAGCTTTTTGTCTTATTTTTTTTTTTGAGAGTATAGCATCCTAGAGTATAGGTGATTTGGCAGAGGTTATGCAATTAAATTTAATTAATTCCAGAAATGTATTAATAGCTAAGAGTTATTGTGTATTTCCTGTTTTTTCTTATTGAATTTTCCCAACAAGTCTATAAGGTAGACTCTATAACTTGCCCCATTTTATAGATGAGGAAACAGGCTTAGTGAAATTTTTTAAATGCTCCAGTTCATACCACTAGAAAAAGCAAAGCCTGGAATTTTACATGTCTAGTCTGATTCCAGAGGCTGATTTCTTTTTTTCCTTTTTTTTCTTTGAGACGGAGTTTCAGTCTTTGTTGCACTGGCTGGAGTGCAGTGGCACCATCTCATCTCACTGCAACTTCCACCTGCCTCTCGGGTTCAAGCGATTCTTCTGTCTCAGCCTCCCAAGTAGCTGGGATTACAGGTGCCCGCCACCATGCCTGGCTAATTTTTGCATTTTTAGTAGAGATGGGGCTTCACTGTGTTTGCCAGGCTGGTCTTGAACTCTTGACCTCAGGTGATCCACCCGCCTTGGCATCCCAAAGTGCTGGGATTACAGGCGTGAGCCATCGCAGCCAGCCTCCTGAGCCTGATTTCTTAACCATTATAATAACTTGTTTTCTTAAAGAATGACCACTATGCACATAGGTAAAGAGAAATAAAATTTTGTTTTCTGTCATCAATGAGCTAACAAATTGGAGACAGGGAGACAGATGTATGAGCAAAGTACCATAAACATGAGAAGTGCTGAAGTAGAGTATGTGTGTGTGAATGCGGCTAACAGAGTGTGGGAAATGAGTAATCTTTTGGAGAAAAGGAACAGGATGTACAAAGATATCAAAATGAGGAATAAAATGAGTATGAGGTGTCTGGGGGGTGGAAAGGTAAACTACTGAACATCTCTGCCAAATGGAATAACCTCTAGGAAGCCTTGTAGAAATGAATAGGACAATGTTTCAGCTGTTAAAAGTATCCCATCTACTGAGGAAGAGATGAAGTGCACAAATAGCCACACAAAAAATATTTTTTACCACTGGGCAAATAAAATAAATTGGTGTGAGTCTAGGAGAACAAATATTCATCCAGTTTGGGGAATTGCATAAAGATTCCTGGGGGAAGTTGCTCCGAAACTGGGCACAGAAGCAGCAGCTGGCCCATTACACATAAAAACACTGAGACCTCTAGTTTCCCATTGAACTCCATGGACTGTTTTGTATTATGATCTATGGAAAATAAAGTACTTGCATTTATCGTATTTGGTTTGAGGGGATCTGACAGTTTGCCGTATGAAATGTCCAAAGCTGAATGTGTTATGTTTCCTAACCTCTTTGTAAAGTGATTGGTGTTATGTAAGTTGAGAGTTTTGAATCACTTACAACAACTTGAAAATTCTTCCGCATATTTGTTAAAAGAGTGTGTTCCTAGACATCATGTTTATTTCTCCAGTAGTGTCACTATTTTTAAAAATTAAGAACTTCAAAACCTTCAGCCACATTTTTTTAGCCATTACACAATGTGTTTCTCAAGAACATGCAAAATAATGACAGAGGGAAATCATTTAGCTTAGAGGGGGAAAAACAGCAGCTCAATTTAACAGCGAGTTAACAAATATTATGATTTGTTATTTAACAGTTGGCTTCATTTGGTATTTGAACATTTTCTCAAATGCAAGTGTGTGGGGGGTATTAAGATTTATTTGTGTAATATGCAAACATTTTTGGTTGAAGTGTGCCTGGCATATTTAACCAAATCAAAAAGGAGAAGACTGTACATCCTGGAGACTGACATTTTGGGAAATACTTACAAACATACAAAAAATTGTGTTGATTTTCCAGAATTTTCTATTTCTGCATATAGTTTTTTTAAATGAAGAACATTCAGAATAATTACTCAGATATTCTTTTTCTTGCGATTCAGCATGAGCCATACCATGTAACGTTTTTGAGGCTGAACTCTCACTGGGCCAGTGTCAGCCTCTCTCTCTTTCCATTGTATTTTGATCAGTTAATTTGTCTGTGGACATGTTTTTACATGCATATCATTTGTACCTTTCTCCAAGCAAGTGTATAGGTTTTCAGATTCTTATCTCTTAGAATGATGAGCTGCTCAATGTGTGGTCTGTGATGGAATGAAGGTTAGGGTGAGTTCATGAGGTGAATTCAATACCTTCTGATTTCAGAATAAATTTTTATGCATCTGCAGAATTTAAGATTAGTAGAGCTTCTGGAAATAATGAAGAACTCAGACATACTGAGATTGTTGTTGAATTTGCATCACTTTATAAGCATTTGCATGCATGTGCATTTATATATCTTTGTTAGAGATATCTTTAATTATCTTGCGATTCTGTGTAAAGACATTAATTGATACATCTTATGGCATAGTATAGCAAGTAATGGATGGGATAGGCTGATTTCTTTAAAGACATTATCTTTACTCTTTGGGGATCATGGTGAACCACAGGTTCCATTGGTGTCTTAGGAGGTAGAGTCACAGCTTTCTTGATAGGAGGTCAATTGCAATGGAAGACAATTGGTTAGCGCTGTTCTCTCTGAAGTAAACAGAGAACTCTGATGTTGATATTATTCAATAACTGAAAATAAAACTTGGAAAAGACTGAAGGAATATGTCTTCATGTCCCTTCAGGGAAGAAAGTATCCTGACCAACTGGTAGAACCTCTGGTTGCGTGAGCGGGACTATTTCTGTAGATTTCTTCCCAGTTCTTACTCACCAGGCAGCTTTATCTTCATTTGATTACTGGAGTAAATTTCTCTACTGGAGTAAATTTCTCTACTAAGAAGAGAATGTGTTGAACAGCCAACATGAATATCAGTCTGTTTGGCAGTCAGAGCCTCATAAATTACTCTGTTGGTTCTTTGACACAAATCAGTCTCATGTGAGTTCGAGTTGCATAAGCTGTTATTTTTTTTCTGTTGCTGTTGTGCCTAGTTACCACTGAAAAAGCCGATTATTAAATATCATCGTAATACACATGTAACCAAAAAGACAAAACTCTGGAGTAAGAAAAATAAAAAATATTTTTGCTAAATACCTACCTGTCTACCCTACCTCGATTATAAAAGCAGCATGGGCTTTTATACACAATTATGAAAGCCATTGAATAAACAATTATAAGTTATTATATAAACCATTGTAGACATTGCAAAACACTTTATGTCTGTCTACTCTTTTTAAAAGCATAAGCTACATGGTTAAAACTGTATGGATATAGCTTACAATTATTGAACGTTTGATATACTACTGTTCAGGTGCTTTATGTGCATTAAATCATTTTAATCCCCTGAACAACACATGAGGTTGGTAGCCTTATATCCCATTTTGCAGGTGAGTATATTTAGGTATAGAGATTTAAAAATAACCTACTTGTGTAACAAAGTAAGTAGTGAAGCTCTGATTTAAACTGAGATGGTCTAAGTTCTTAACCATCATTTTGCTATTTTATCTATAATCTGTCCCCTGCTATTTTCAATTCACACAAGTCAACACACTCTCTATATAACTGTAAAGCTCTGAAAGCATTTTTGACCATCTACCTGTCTTAGTGACTACATGACCCTCAACTTGATTTTGCCCTTAGAAGACTCAAAGTTGAATTTTTTCTGCTAAGTCATAAAATACTCTCCTCCCTTTGGTAGCAAAGCTGGGCTTTTTTTAAAATATATTTTTTATTGCGCTTTAGGTTTTGGGGTACATGTGAAAAACATGCAAGATTGTTGCATAGGTACATACATGGCAATGTGGTTTGCTGCCTTCTTCCCCTTCACCTATATCAGACATTTCTCCCCATGTTATCCCTCCCCAACTCCCCACCCCACCTGCTGTCCCTCCCCTATTTCCCCCCGACAGACCTCAGTGTGTGATGCTCCCCTCCCTGTGTCCATGTGTTCTCATTGTTCAACACCCGCCTATGAGTGAGAACATGTGGTGTTTGATTTCCTGCTTTTGTGTCAGTTTGCTGAGAATGATGGTTTCCAGGTTCATCCATGTCCCTACGAAGGACACGAACTCATCGTTTTTTATGGCTGCATAGTATTTCATGGTGTATATGTGCCACATTTTCCCTTTCCATTCTATCATCGATGGGCATTTGGGTTAGTTCCAAATCTTTGCTATTGTAAACAGTGCTGCAATGAACATTCGTTTACTTGTGTCCTTATAAGAGAACAATTTATAATCCTTTGGATATATACCCAGTAATGGGATTGCTGAGTCAAATGGAATTTCTATTTCTAGGTCCTTGAGGAACCGCCACACTGTCTTCCACAATGGTTGAACTAATTTACACTCCCACCAACAGTGTAAAAGTGTTCCTATTTCTCCACATCCTCTCCAGCATCTGTGGTCTCCACATTTTTTAATGATCACCATTCTAACTGGCATGAGATGGTATCTCAATATAGTTTTGATTTGCATTTCTCTAATGACCAGTCATGATGAGCATTTTTTCATGTTTGTTGGCCTCATATATGGTTTTTTTTGAAAAGTGTCTGTTCATATCCTTCACCTACTTTTGAATGGGCTTTTTTTTTCCTTGTAAATGTGTTTTAGTTCTTTGTAGATTCTGGATAATAGCCCTTTTGTCAGATGGGTAGATTGCAAAAATTTCTTCTCATTCTGTTGGTTGCCGATTCACTCTAATGATTGTTTCTTTTGCTGTGCAGAAGCTCTGGAGTTTAATTAGATCCCATATTTCTATTTTGGCTTTTGTTGCCAATGCTTTTGGTGTTTTAGTCATGAAGTCATTGCCTATGCCTATGTCCTGAATGGTTTTACCTTGGTTTTCTTCTAGGGTTTTTAAGGTGTTAGGTCTTATGTTTAAGTCTTTAATCCATCTGGAGTTAATTTTAGTGTAAGGTGTTAGGAAGGGGTCCAGTTTCTGCTTTCTGCAAGTGGCTAGCCAGTTTTCCCAACACCATTTATTAAACAGAGAATCCTTTCCCAATTGCTTGTTTTTGTCAGGTTTGTCAAAGATCAGATGGTTGTAGATGTGTGGTGTTGCCTCTGAGGCCTCTGTTCTGTTCCATTGGTCTATATTTCTGTTTTGGTACCAGAACCATGCTGTTTTGATTACTGTAGACTTGTAGCATAGTTTGAAGTCAGGTAATGTGATGCCTCCAGCTTTGTTCTTTTTGCTTAGAATTGACTTGGCTATGCAGGCTCTCTTTTGGTTCCATATGAAGTTTAAGGTGGTTTTTTCCAGTTTTGTGAAGAAGGTCATTGGTAGCTTGATGGGGCCAGCATTGAATCTATAAATTACTTTGGGCAGTATGGTCATTTTCACGATATTGATTCTTCCTAACCATGAACATGGAATGTTTCCCCTTCTGTTTGTGTCCTCTCTTATTTCATTGAGCAGTGGTTTGTAGTTCTCCTTGAAGAGGTCCTTTACATTCTTTGTTAGTTGTATTCCTAGGTATTTTATTCTCTTTGTGGCAATTGTGAATGGCAGTTCATTCTTGATTTGGCTCTCTTTAAGTCTGTTATTGGTATATAGGAATGCTTGTGATTTTTGCACATTGATTTTGTATCCTGAGACTTTGCTGAAGTTGCTCATCAGTTTCAGGAGATTTTGGGCTGAGACAATGGGGTCTTGTAAATACATAATCATGTCATCTGCAAATAGAGACAATTTGACTTCCTCCCTTCCTAATTGAATACCCTTTATTTCTTTGTCTTGCCTGATTGCTCTGTCTAGAACTTCCAGTACTATATTGAATAGGAGTGGTGAGAGAGGGCATCCTTGTCTAGTGCCAGATTTCAAAGGGAATGCTTCCAGTTTTTGCCCATTCAGCATGATATTGGCTGTGGGTTTGTTGTAAATAGCTTTTATTACTTTGAGATATGTTCCATCAATATGTAGTTTATTGAGAGTTTTTAGCATAAAGGACTGTTGGATTTTGTCAAAGGCCTTCTCTGCATCTATGGAGATAATCATGTGGTTTTGTCTTTGGTTCTGTTTATGTGGTGAATTACGTTTATAGACTTGCGTATGCCGAACCAGCCTTGCATCTCCAGGATGAAGCGTACTTGATCATGATGGATAAGCTTTTTGATGTGCTGTTGCAGTCGGTTTCCCAGTATTTTATTGAAGATTTTTGCATCTATGTTCATCATGGATATCGGCCTCATGTTTTCTTTTCTTGTCAAGACTCTGCTGGGTTTAGGTATCAGGATGATGTTGGTCTCACAAAATGATTTGGGAAGGATTCCCTCTTTTTGGATTGTTTGGAATAGTTTCAGGAGTGGTACCAGCTCCTCTTTGTATGTCTGGTAGAATTTGGCTGTGAACCCATTTGGACCTGGGTTTTTTTTTGGTTGGTAGGCTATTAATTGCTGCCTTAACTTCAGCCTTTGTTATTGGTCTACTCAGGGTTTCGACTTCTTCCTGGTTTAGGCTTGGGAGGATGCGAGTGTCCAGGAACTTATCCATTTCTTCCAGGTTTACTGGTTTATGTGCATAGAGTTGTTTGTAGTAATCTCTGATGGAGGTTTGTATTTGTGCGGAATCCGTGGTGATAGCCCCTTTATCATTTTTGATTATTCTTTTTTTATTAATCTGGCTAATGGTCTATTTTGTTGATCTTATAAAAAAAAAAAAACAGCTCCTGGATATTTTGAGTTTTTGAAGGGTTTTCTGTGTCTCTATCTCCTTCAGTTCTGTTCTGATCTTAGTTATTTCTTGTCTTCTGCTAGGTTTTGAGTTTTTTTTAATCTTGGTCCTCTAGCTCTTTCATTTTGATGATAGGGTGTTGATTTTAGATCTTTCCTTGCTTCTCATGTGGGCATTTATTGCTATATATTTTTCTCTAGACACTGCTTCAAATGTGTTCCAGAGATTCTGGTATGTTGTATTTTCATTCTCGTTGGTTTTGAAGAACATCTTTATTTCTGACTTCATTTCATTGTTTATCGACATTCAAGAGCTAGTTGTTCAGTTTCCATGAAGCTGTGCGGTTCTGCATTAGTTTCTGAATTCTGAGTTCTAACTTGATTGCACTGTGGTCTGAGAGACTGTTTGTTATGATTTCCATTCTTTTACATTTGCTGAGGAGTGATTTACTTTCAGTTATGTGGTTATTTCTAGAGTAAGTGTGATGTGGTGCTGAGAAGAATTTATAATCTGTGGATTTGGGGTGTAGAGTTCCGTAAATGTCTATTAGGTTTGCTTGGTCCAGGTCTGAGATCAAGTGCTGAATACGCTTGTTAATTTTCTGTCTCGTTGATCTAATATTGACAGTGGACTGTTAAAGTCTCCCACTATTATTGTGTGGGAATCTAAGTCTCTTTGTAAGTCATGAAGAACTTGCTTTATGTATGTGGGTGTTCCTGTATTGGGTGTGTATATAGTTAGGATTGTTAGCTCTTCTTGTTGCATTGATCCTTTTATCATTATGTAATGTCCTTCTTTGTCTCTTTTGATTTTTTTGGTTTAAAGTCTATTTTATCAGAGACTAGGATTGCAATTCCTGCTTTTTTTGCTCTCCATTTGCTTGGTAAATCTTTCTCCCTCCCTTTATTTTGAGCCTATCTATCTGTGTCCTTGCATGTGAGATGGGTTTCCTGGATACAGCACACTGATGGGTTTTGGCTTTTTATCCACTTTGCCAGCCTATGTCTTTTGATTGGGGCATTTAGCCCATTTACATTTAGGGTTAATATTGTTATCTGTTAATTTGATTGTGCCATTTTGATGCTAGCTGGTTGTTTTACCTGTTAGTTGACACAGTTTCTTCAATGTGTCAATGCTCTTTACCATTTGGTATGTTTTTGGAGTGGCTGGTACTGGTTGTTCCTTTCTATATTTAGTGCTTCTTTCAGGAGCTCTTGTAAAGCAGACCTGGTGGTGATGAAATCTCCGAGTAATTGCTTGTTCGTAAAGGATTTTATTTCTCCTTAGCTTATAAAACTTAGTTTGACTGGATATGAAATTCTAGGTTGAAAATTCTTTAAGGATGTTGAATATTGGTCCCCATGCTCTTCTGACTTGTAGGGTTTCTGCTGAGAGATCTGCTGTGAGTCTGATGGGCTTCCCTTTGCACATGACCCTACCTTTCTCTCTGGCTGCCCTTAGCATTTTCTCCTTCATTTCCACCCTGGTAAGTCTGACCATTATGCACCTTGGGGTTGCTCTTCTTGAGGAATATCTTTGTGGTGTTCTCTGTATCCTGGATTTGAATATTGGCCTGCCTTGCTTGGTTGGGGAAGTTTTCCTGGATAATATCCTGAATAGTGTTTTCCAGCTTGGATTCATTCTCTCCATCACATTCAGGTACACCTATCAAACTTAGATTAGGTCTTTTCACATAATCCCATATTTCTTGGAGGCTTTGTTCATTTCTTTTTACTCTAATGTTGCCTTCTTGTTTTATTTCATTGAGGTGATTTTCAGCCTCTGATATCCTTTCTTCTGCTTGGTCAATTTGTCTATTGAAACTTGTGTATACTCTGTGAAGTTCTCATATTGTGTTTTTCAGCTCCATCAATTCATATGTTACTTTCTAAACTGTTTATTCTCATTAGCATTTCATCAAACCTTTTTTCAAGGTTCTTAATTTCTTTACATTGGGTTAGAACATGTGCTTTTAGCTCAGAGAAGTTTCTTATTACCCACCTTCTGAAGCCTGTTTCTGTCAATTCATCAGACTCATGCTCCATCCAGCCTTGATTTGCTGGTGAGAAGGTGTGATCCCTTGGAGAAATAGAGGCATTCTGGTTTTGGGTGTTTTCATCCTTTTTGCACTGGTTTCTTCCCATCTTTGTGGATTTAATTACCTGTGGTCTTTGTAGTTGGTGAGTGGGCTTCCTGTTTGTTGATGATGAAGTTATATCTTTCCATTTCTTAGTTTTCCTTCTAACAGTCATGCCCCTCTGTTGTAGGACTGTTGGAGGTCCACTCCAGACCCTGCTTGCCTGGGGATCACCTCCAGTGGCTGCTGAACAGTGAGGGTTGCTGCCAGTTTCTTCTTCTGCTATCTTTGTCCCAGAAGTATACCTGCCAGATGTGAGTCTGAGCTCTCCTTTATGAGGTGATTCTTTGGATATACGGGGGTCGGGGAGCTGCTTGAAGAGACAGTCTGTCCTTTATAGGAGCTCAAATGCTGAGCTGTGAGCTCCATTGTTATGTTCAGAGCTGCTGGGCAGGTACGTTTAAGTCTGCTGCAGCAGAACTTGTAAAAGCCTTTTTTTCCCCAGGTGCTCTGTCCCGGGAAGGTAGGGTTTCATTTATAAATTTCTGTTGTGCTGCTGCCTTTTTTCAGGGATGCCCTGCCCAGTGAGGAGGCTGCCTAGTCACAGTCTGCTTGCAGAGGCATTGCTGATCTGCTGTGGGCTCCACCCAGCTGCTGTGAGGACTTCCTTGCAGTCCTGTTTATAGGGGTATAGTTAGAACTGCCTCGGCAGTGGCAGCCCACCTCTGTAATGGCAGACTCTCCCTGTAATGGCAGACTGCCTTGGCAATGGCAGGCTGCCTCAGTAATGGCGGACCACCTCGGCAATGGCGGACTACCTCGGTAGTGGTGGACTGCCTCTGGTTCAGCTGTGCTTGCTGTGAAACTCTCAATCCAGAGCATTTTAGATTGCTGGTCTTGGGGGTGGAGCCAGCCGTGCTGATCACCTGGGTTCCTGCCTCAGACCCCTTTTTATTTTTTTTAATTTGAATGGGCGAGTCTGTCTTCCAGGTGTTTCAGTCACCAGTTGAAATGGTGCCCAGATTTGTGTGAGTTCTTATACGGAGCCCCACTGCGCCGGCTGAAACAGCCACGCTGGAGACTCTTGGCACTTTTTCACCCAGGTATCTCCTGGCCTGGCTCCCTGTTTCAGTCCCCTTTGTATCAGTTGAATGGGTGACTGTTTCCCAGGTGCTCCAGGTGCCAGCTGAAATGGCACCCCAACCTGTGTGAGTTTTTTGAGTGGTCAGCTGCCATGCTGGCCAAAACAGCCGTGCTGGAGACCCATGTTGTTCCTCCACCCGGGAGTCTCCTGGTCTGTGGGCAATAAAAATGCATCTGGAAATGCGGTGACTACTCACCCTCCGTGCACTCACTGGGAGCTGCAATCCAGAGGTGCTCCTACTCGGCCATCTTGGATGGGTCGTCTTGCAAAGCTGGGTTCTTTAAGAATCACATGTAGAATCAGATAACAAGACCTAAATGCTATTTTTTATGTCCTTAGTAATCCTAAATATAATATTATGTTAGGTATTTATTTGAAATTTTACTTGAGAAATAAAATTACAAACATTATCTAACATAATTGCCTTGTCAGATTATCCCAAGGCAAAAATGATCTAATGAAAAGCTCATGATACTGTGACTTGTTCTCCTTCAATAACTGCTAGTCAGAATACAAATTTTTTGGCTATATACAATGTGCATATAGTTCTACTTTCTAATGTATTTCTGCCTACTGCAATTTTAGTCATTTATTTAGTTCAGTTCCCTGTCCAAAAGTGGTGGTCAAATGAATTTTGGGGTGAGGGCTTGGCTTTCTCTTTCCAGTGGAGATCCTAAGAGGTTCACCATCTTCTATGACTTGTGTGTCCTTTTTCTCAAAGGCTATTCTTTGAGTACAAAATTGAAAACAAATAAGAATGCCAAGTTTTAACCAAGGTTGTACATCTGGAAATGTGATGGTTTGTAAAAAGTACCAGGTTTTTATTAGTTTTCTTTTTGTTTATGTGTTTAACTGTTTTTTTAAAATTATTGTCTATTTAATGAACACTTAGAAAGCAAGGATCTTTAGGGGCTGCCAAGGGTTTACTAAGATCAAATCTTTTGAAACTTGACATATTTTTGCTTTTCTTCCTTTTTTCTTCCCTTTTCCCCCTCTGTCCCTCCCTTCCTTTCTTTCCATTTTCTTTTCTTTCAAGTAATACTATACTGATAGACTGAGAAAATGCTTTAAATGCTTATTTATACAAATATTTTACTAAAGACCCTCACAGATATCTCTGTAGGCCAGGCAAACTAATGTGCATGAAATAATCATACAGCAGAAAAAAACATGACCATCTACATTGCCTCTTTCCAAGAAAAAATGTAGGGAAGAGAACCAGCCCAAAATAAGTTTTCTTAATGAATGACTTCCAGGTTTTGTTGTTGTTGTTGTTGTTGTTGGGGGTGGGTGAGTGAGAAGACAGTCTCAATATCATTAATAATATTACAAACTGCTATTAACTTACACAGTATCAGAAAGTTAGTAGCATAGTAATAATTTATAATAATTGAGTAATAATGCTGGAGGTTTCAGATAACTATAACAGACTTATGAATAGTATTATAATATGGTAAATTTAAAAGTAGCTAACACTAAACAGATTGGATAGAAGTTTACTGTCTAGAAGGCAGATAACAGAATCTTTGTACTCCCTATCAGAAAAGTCACATCTTTAATTTTGGGTTTAATTCTAATGCTGCAATTTTAGATATAATTGACTTTAAATTGAAGCGCATTCAGAAAAATGCTAGCAGGTGGTAATGACTGAACATTATTTATAATAAAAAATAGAGATAGATGATGGACAGTTGAAAAATTCAAAGGCTGGGGAATCTAATCATAATTATCTCAAACACTTAAAGCAGCAATCTATGGAAGGAGAATTAGATTCATCAGTGTAACATAAAGCAGTAAGGCTAGGATTAATAACTAGAAGATATGAGGAGTCATGTTTTGGCTTAATGAAAGGAAGAACTAAGAAATGAAGCATTCCCCAATAGAGTTTCTCAAACAAAAAAATATATATAGTGTTTGTGTTCAAAAAGAAGCTGGGTCACTATCTGTCAGAAGCATTTTAAAATAATACTTAAGGAGAAAATATTAAACTATAGAGCCTCTGAAGTTACCTCCAGCACAAAACATTCTTTTTTTTTTTTTTTTTTTTTTTTTTGTCACCCTGGCTGGAATGCAGAGTGCAATGGCACCATCTCAGCTCACTGCAACCTGTCTCCCAGGTTCAAGCAATTCTCAGTCTCCTGAGTACCTGAGATTACAGGTGCACATCACCATATCTGGCTAATTTTTGTGTTTTAGTGGAGACGGGGTTTCACCATGTTGGTTAGGCTAGTCTTGAACTCCTGACCTTAAGTGATTCGCCCACCTTGGCCTCCCAAAGTGCTGGGGTTACAGGTATGAGCCATTGCACCCTGTCAAAACATTCTTAATTCCATGAATCATAAAATTATTTCTTCTGGATTGTTAGATCTATTAAATTTTATGGTTCTTTTATTTTTCAAGTAAATTATTATGATATATACTCTATCAATCTGACCAGCCTGACAGTAAACTAAACAAGAATTGAATTGAAGAAGACAAAAATATATGAAAAGATATCCCATGTTCATTGATTGGAAGAATTAATATTGTTAAAATGTTCATACTATCCAGAGTTTAATGCTGTTAAACTGTCCATACTGCCCAAGGCAATCTACAGATTCAATGCAATCCCTATCAAAATATCAGTGACATTCTTCACAGAGATAGAAAAAAAATCCTACAATGTATATGCAGCAACAAAAGACCCTGAATAGCCAAAGCAATCTTGAGCAAAAAGAGCAAAGCTGGAGGCATCATACCACCTGACTTCAAAATATACTACAAAGCTATAATCAAAACAGCCTGATACTAACTTTTAAAAAGACACATAGACCAATGGAACAGAACAGAGAGCCCTAAAATAAATTTACACATTTGTGCTCAACTGATTTTTGACAAAGATGCCAAGACCACACAATGAGGAAACAGCAGTCTCTTCAATAAACAGTGCTAGAAAAACTGTATATCCTCATGCAGAATAATGAAACTGAACCCTAACATCATAAATCTCACTACTATATATATATATATCTCCAAAGAAAATGAAATTCATATTTTGAAGAGATATCACCATGCCCATAGTTACTGCAGCATTATTCATAATAGCCAAGATATGGAATCAACCTAAGTGTACATCAGTAGATAAAGGAATAAAGAAAATGTGGCATATATACACAATGAAATAGTGTGCAGCCCTATAAAAGGAGGAAATTCTGTTGTTTGTGACTACATTGGTGAAGCTGGAGGACATTGTGTTAAGTGAAATAAGCCAGGCACAGAAAGACAAACACCACATGATTTCATTTATATTTGGAATCTAAAAGTGTTAAACTCAGAGTTAGAAAATAGAATGGTGGTTATCAGTGGTTGGGGTCAGGGGAAAGATGTTGGCCAAAGGATACAAAATTTCAGTTAGACAGAAGGAATAAGTTCAAGAGATCTATTGTACAACATGGTGACTGTAGTTAATAATAATGTGTTGTATTTTGAAACCAACTAAGGGTAGATTTTAAACGTTCTCACTACAAAAAAAAATATGTGAGATGATACATATCTTAATTAGCTTGATTGAGCCGTTCAACATTGTATGCATATTTCAGAACATCATGTTGTACCCAATAAATATATACCATTTTTTAAATTAGAAAATTTAAATTTTAAAGAAATATAGATGGTATATTCTTGCCAGAACAAATAATTTTAAAAAACTTAGTTTTCATTTCCTGATTTGCAAACTCTAAATGACTAGTAGCTGTCTTTGAATGATACTGATTGATTCAAATATAACATTGAATATTATTTCCATTTCTATTTTGATTTCAGTTATATTTTTTTAGCTTGGAATGCTCAATTTGTAAATTCTGCATTCCTCATGGTGCCTACTTATTAACAGACATTGTTAATTGTATTATATCAGTTTTTCTATTAAGTGCTTTTTCAATTGTGTCTGTGTGTTTGCAAACATGTAGATTTAAAAAATAGGTGTTTCTAAGTGTCTCAAAATTTTAAATAAGGTGACTTTCAAGTTTTTCATTGTGATGTTACAGCTCTTGGAACAAAGCTAAAAAACTATATTCAGGTAAGGCGTGAGTATACATACATACTATTTAATGATAACTCTTAGTTGAATTAATTAGTAGTCATTTATGGCAGCTATTAACTTTCTTTATGACTAGTAGAAAAGATCTGAGTTTTTATCAATGAAGATTATTATCATAGACAAAATTATTCACATTTTATACAACCACTAGGATTTCTACTATACACAACCTTTATATTGCTGAAAAATAAAAATGAAAACTTTTTAGTGCAAAATTCTATGGTAAAAATAAAAAGACTCGGGGGAAATAGGGCTGGGGAGACCACACACAATTTAGGCAATTTTATAACCAGAACACTCACAAAATGAATGTTGGTACCTTGGACACTGGTGGGCAGCAACTCAGCATGCCTGGAGTTGCTTCACAGGATATTAAAAATGCACAGAGTAAGTAAAATGGAAACAGGCACTAAGGCAATGTAAATGCAAGAGGAGCTCTGATCAGCTGGGCTGCTAAAAGGTGAGAACAGGAGGACATGCAACTGCCAAAGTCAGTGTGTGTGAAGGAGGGCCTGAAAGAAGGGTTCATTTTTAATTTTTAAAGACAAATAGACCAATGCAACAGATTTTTAAAAAACAGAACTTTCTGAAGTTGCTTATACTTCTATTGATGACCTGAGGGCCTTTTTTCCTTTCTACTAAAGTTTATGATTTGTGTTTCACTATTTCTTTCTCCTATTGCCTAGCAAAACTGCATCTGAATCAGCACACCCTCCACATGAGTGATGCTATAGAAACTTGTGTTTTGGCACAGTGTTCCCGAAGCTTTTGTACATACAAGAATTGCCCAAAAGGCTTCTTAAGAACAGATTTCTGGGTCCCATTTCTGACAAACTTCCAGAGGAGGCAGGTATCATTGGTAGCACAGATTACCCTTTTAAGTGGTGAGGCTATTCCAGTACAGATGTGTAACATTCTCTCTTCATTCACCTGTGAATTTCAACATTGATGGAAATTGTATTGAATACAGGATTCACACTTTCGGAAAAGAAGTGAGAAAATCTCACCAATGCAGTTTTGGTGAAGTTTTCACTGCTTCCATATGATTCAGTCTTTCGGGTAGTTCATAAGAGTGGCAGACACTGATTCACAATGATGCAGAATTGTAAACATTACTTCAATAGGGTTACCCTTTGTAAATTTAATTAATTATTGGGATATGAGAAAACAACATTTTGAAGTAATAAGTACTTGGATATTTCTGCTACTTACTACCAAATCAAACATTTTCTTTCTTTTTTTTTTTTCTTGAGTCGGAGTCTCTCTCTGTTGCCAGGCTGGAGTACAGTGGCACAATCTCTACTCACCAAAACCTCCACTTTCTGGGTTCAAGCAATGCTCCTGCCTCAGCCTCCCAAGTAGCTGGGACTACAGATGCACACCACCATGCCCAGGTAACTTTTGTATTTTTAGTAGAGACAGGATTTTACCATGTTGGTCAGGATGGTCTCAATCTCTTCACTTTATGATCTACCTGCCTTGGCCTCCCAAAGTGCTGGGATTACAGGCATGAGCCACTGTGCCTGGCTCAAATTGAATATTTTCTGCATAGATACCAAAGCCTTCAGGGAAATATATCTGGTTTTAGAAAGTCCAACTTAGTTTGGGTGCCAAATATGTTTGCTTGCCTGGTTTTATTTTCCTTGACTTAGGAAATAATTATTTCTGATAGAAAAAGTTTTCATTACTGTTTTCAGAGACAAACTTTAAATAAAGTATAAGCTCATACTGTGTTTCTGTTACATGCATTTTACTTTACAAGAAGTGCTGCATGTACCAGATCCTTTTGTCTGCCTAGGTTTCCATTGTCTAGTTTGGAAATGAAGAGATTGGATGTATGATTGCTCAAATCTATTTCAATTGCAGTATCTATGGGTCTGAAATCTGTAAGATGGCTTGGCAGTTATCATTCAACAACAGAGGCCAATGGCTTTTATTTCTCAAACAATTTTCTGGATAAATTCAATGAATAACTTTTTTCATCTTCTCAGTCTCTCTCTTCTTTTCATGCACTATCAATGCTACTGAAGAAAAGGTTGTTGTTAATGGTTATGAAGGTTTTTTTTTAAAGAATAAATAATAAGGATTTATAATGCTCAGTGCATTACCCTTAAGAAATGTAATACCTAGAGGAGGGATCCAAGATGGCCAATTAATAGCAGCTCTGGATCATAGCTCCCAGTGAGAGTGTGAAGGGTAAGTGAATGCTGAATTCCAGATAGATTTTTATTGCCCACAGACCAGGAGATTCCCGGAGGAGCCCCATGCGGCTGTTTTGTCCGGCACGGTGGGTCTCTGTAAAAAATACTCACATGGGTCTAGGCACTGTTTTAGCTGGCGACTGGAGTGCCTAGGAGACAGAGTCGCACATTCAACTGATAAAAAGGGGACTGAAACGGGGAGCCAGGCCAGGAGATTCCCGGGCGAAAAAGTACCACAAATCTCCAGCGCAGCTGTTTCAGCTGACTCAGTAGGTCACTGCATGGGAAATCACACAGATCCAGGGGCCTTTTCAACAGGTGACTGGAACACCTGGTAGACAGTCACCTGTTCAACTGAAAGAAAGGAGACTGAAACAGGGAGCCAGGCCAGGAGATTCCCAGGCGAAAAAGCGCCATGAGCCCCCAGTGTGGCTGTTTCAGCCGGCACAGTGGGTCTCTGAACGAAATCTCACACAAATCCAGGCACCTTTTCAAGTGGCAATTGGAATGCCTGGGAGACAGAGTCGCCCATTCAACTGAAAAAAAAGGGGACTGAAACAGGGAGCCAGGCCAGGAGATTCCCTGGTGAAAAAGCATCACAAGTCTCTAGCGGCTGTTTGAGCTAGCACAGCGAGTCTCCATACAAGAAATCACACAGATCTGGGTGCCATTTCAACTGGTGACTGGAATGCCTGGGAGACAGAGTTGCCTGTTCAACTGAAAGAAAAGGGGGTCTGAGGCAGGGAGCCAGGTGATCAGGCTTGGCAGGTACAACCCCCACAAAAGCCAGCAATCTGAAACGCTCTGGATTGAGAGTTTCACAGCAAGCATGGCTGAACCCAAGACGTGCCAGCTCTGTGGGGGAGGGGCGTCCACCATTACCAAGGCAGTCCTACACTACTGAGGTAGTCCACCATTGCTGAGGCGGCCCACCATTACAGAGAGAGTTGGCCATTACACAGGTGGGCTACGATTGCCAAGCCAGTTCTAACTATACTCCTATAAACGACTGCAGAGAAGTTCACATGGCAGCTGGGCAGAGCCCACAGCAGCTCAGCAAAGCCTCTGCTGGCAGACTGTGACTAGGCGACGTCCTCGCTGGGCAAGGCAGCCCTGAAAAGAGGCAGTAGCATGACAGAAATTTATAAATAAAGCCCTACCTTCCAGGGACAGAGAACCTGGGGGAAAAAAGACTTTTATGAGTTCTGCTGCAGCAGACTTAAATGTACCAGCCCAGCAGCTTGGAATGGAACAATGGAGCTCACAGCTCAGCACCTGAGCTCCTATAAAGGACAGACTGTCTCTTCAAGCAGCTCCCCAACTCCTGTATATCCAGAGTCACCTCATAAAGGAGAGCTCAGACTCACATCTGGCAGGTATCCTTCTGGGACAAAGATAGCAGAAGAAGAAACTGGCAGCGACCCTTACTGTTCTGCAACCACTGCAGGTGATCCCCAGGTAAGCAGGGTCTGGAGTGGACCTCTAGCAGTCCTACAGCAGAGGAGCCTAACTCTTAGAAGGAAAACTAAGAAACAGAAAGAAATAACTTCATCATCAACAAACAGGACATCCACTCAGAGACTACATCTGAAAGTCACCAACTACAAAGACCACAGGTAAATAAATCTACAAAGATGGGAAGGAACCAGAACAAAAAAGATGAAAACACCCAAAACCAGAATGCCTCTCCTACTGCAAGGGATCACAACTCCTCACCAGCAAGTCAACAAGGCTGGATGGAGAATGAGTCTGATGAATTGACAGAAACAGGCTTCAGAAGGTGGGTAATAAGAAACTTCTCTGAACTAAAAGAACATGTTCTAACCCAATGCAAAGAAATTAAGAACCTTGAAAAAAGGTTTGACAAAATGCTAATGAGGATAAACAGCTTAGAGAGGAATATAAATGAATTGATGGAGCTGAAAAACACAACAGGAGAACTTCGTGAAGCATACACAAATTTCAATAGCCAAATTGACCAAGCAGAAGGAAGGATATCAGAGATCAAAAATTACCTCAAGGAAATAAAATGAGAAGGCAAGATTGGAGAAAAAAGAGTAAAAAGAAATAAAGCCTCAAAGAAATATGAGACTATGTGAAAAGAACTAATCTACATTTGATAGGTGTACCTGAATGTGACGAAGAGAATGAATCCAAGCTGGAAAATACTCTTCAGCATATTATACAGGAAAACTTCCCCAACCTAGCAAGGCAGGCCAATATTCAAGTCCAGGAAATACAGAGACCACCACAAAGATATTCCTCAAGCAGAGCAACCCCAAGGCACATGATCGTCAGATTCACCAGGGATGAAATGAAGTGAAATGAAGGAGAAAATGCTAAGGCCAGGCAGAGAGAAAGGTCAGGTTACCCACAAAGGGAAGCCCATCAGACTCACAGTGTATCTCTCAGTAGAAACCATACAAGCTGGAAGAGAGTGGGGGCCAATATTCAACATCCTTAAAAAAAAGAACTTTCAACCCAGAATTTCATATCCAGCCAAACTAAGCTTCATAAGCGAAGGAGAAACAAAATCCTTTATGAACAAGCAATTACTCAGAGATTTCATCACTACCAGGCCTGCTTTACAAGAGCTCCTGAAAGAAGCACTAAACATAGAAAGGAACAACCAGTACCAGCCACTCCGAAACCATACCAAATGGTAAAGCATTGACACAGTGAAGAAACTGCATCAATTAATGGGCAAAACAACCAGCTAGCATCAAAATGGCAGGATCAAATTCACATATAACAATAGTAACCCTAAATGTAAATGGGCTAAACACCCCAATCAAAAGACACAGACTGACAAAGTGGATAAAAAGCCAAAACCCATTGGTGTGCTGTATCCAGGAAACCCATATCACATGCAATGATACTCAAAGGCTCAAAATAAAGGCATGGAGGCTGATTTACCAAACAAATGGAGAGCAAAAAAAAGCTGGAGTTGCAATCCTGGTCTCTGATAAAATAGACTTTAAACCAAGAAAAATCAAAAGAGACAAAGAAGGACATTACAAAATGGTAAAAGGATCAATGCAACAAGAAGAGCTAATGATCCTAAATATATATACACCCAATACAGGAGCACCCAGATACATAAAGCGAGTTCTTCATGACTTACAAAGAGACTTAGACTCCCACACAATAATAGTGCAAGACTTTAACCCTCCACTGTCAATATTAGACAGATCAACGAGACAGAAAATTAGCAAGGATATCCAGGACTTGATCTCAGACCTGGACCAAGCAAACCTAATAGACATTTGCAGAACTCTCCACCCCACTTCCACAGAATATAAATTCTTCTCAGTATCACATCACACCTACTCTAGAATTGACCACATAATTGAAAGTAAATCACATCTCAGCAAATGCAAAAGAACAGAAATCAAACAGTCTCTCAGACCACAGTGCAATCAAGTTAGAACTCAGAATTCAGAAACTAATGCAGAACTGCACAGCTTCATGGAAACTGAACAACTGGCTCTTGAAAGTTGACTGGATAAATAATGAAATGAAGGCAGATATAAAGATGTTCTTCAAAACCACCGAGAACAAAGAAAAAACATACCAGAATCTCTGGGATAAATTTAAGGCAGTGTCTAGAGGAAAATATATAGCAATAAATGCCCACATAAGAAGCAAGGAAAGATCTAAATCAACACCCTGTCATCAAAATTGAAAGAGCTTGAGGAGCAAGATCAAAAAATCACAAAACCTAGCAGAAGACAAGAAATAACTAAGATCAGAGCAGAACTGAAGGATATAGAAACACAAAAAAAACCCTTCAAAAAATCAATAAATGCAGGAGCGGGTTTTTTGAAAAGATCAACAAAATAGACCATTAGCCAAATTAATAAAAAAGAAAAGAGAGAATAATCAAATAGATGCAATAAAAAGCAATAAAGGGGTTATCACTATATATTCCACAGAAATACAAACCATCATCAGAGATTATTACAGAAAGTAAACCTGGAAGACATAGATAAATTCCTGGACATTTGCATCCTTCCAAGCCTAAACAAGAAAGAAGTCGAAACCCTGAATAGACCAAAAACAAGGGCTGAAGTTGAGGCAGCAATTAATAGCCTACCAACCAAGAAAAGTCCAGGTCTAGATGGGTTCACAGCCGAATTCTACCAAACATACAAAAAAGAGCTGTTATCATTCCTTCTGAAATGATTCCAAACAATCCAAAAAGAGGGAATCCTTCCCAAATCATTTTATGAGACCAGTATCATCTTGATACCAAAACCCGGCAGAGACTCAACAAGAAAAGAAAACTTCAGGCCAATATCCATGATGAACATAGATGCAAAAATCTTCAATAAAATACTAGCAAACTGATTGCAACAGCACATCAAAAAGCTTATCCATCATGATCAAGTAGGCTTCATCCCGGGGATGCAAGACTGGTTCGACATATGCAAGTCAATAAATGTAATTCACCACATAAACAGAACCAAAGACAAAACCACGATTATCTCCATAGATGCAGAGAAGGCCTTTGACAAAATTCAACAGCCCTTTATGCTAAAAACCCTCAATAAACTAGGTATCGATGGAACATATCTCAAAGTAATAAAAGCTATTTATGACAAACTCACAGCCAATATCATACTGAATGGGCAAAAACTGGAAGCATTCCCTTTGAAATCAGGCACTAGACAGGGATGCCCTCTCTCACCACTCCTATTCAATATAGTATTGGAAGTTCTAGCCAGAGCAATCAGGCAAGAAAAAGAAATAAAGGCCATTCAATTAGGAAAAAGGAAGTCAAATTGTCTCTATTTGCAGATGACATGATTGTGTATTTAGAAGACCCCATGGTGTCAGCCCAAAATCTCCTGAAACTGATAAGCAACTTCAGCAGTCTCAGGATATAAAATCAATGTGCAAAAATCACAAGCATTCCTATACACCAATAACAGACTTAAAGAGAGCCGAATCAAGAACAAACTGCCATTCACAATCGCTACAAAGAGAATAAAATACCTAGGAATACGACTAACAAAGAATGTAAAGGACCTCTTCAAGGAGAACTACAAACCACTGCTCAACAAAGTAAGAGAGGACACAGATGGAGACACATTCCATGCTCACTGTTAGGAAGAATCAATATCGTGAAAATGGCCACACTGCACAAAGTTATTTACAGATTCAATTCTATCCCCATCAAGCTACCAATGACCTTCTTCACAGAACTGGAAAAATCCACCTTAAACTTCATATGGAACCAGAAGAGAGCCTGCATAGTCAAGTCAATTCTAAGCAAAAAGAACAAAGCTGGAGGCATCACATTACCTGACCTCAAACTATACTACAAGGCTACAGTAATCAAAACAGCATGGTAGTGGTACCAAAACAAAGATATAGACAAATGCAACAGAACAGAGGCCTCAGAGGTGATGCCACACATCTACAACCATCTGATCTTTGACAAACCTGACAGAAACAAGCAATGGAGAAATGATTCCCTGTTTAATAAATGATGTTGGGAAAACTGGCTAGCCATGTGCAGAAAGCAGAAACTGGACCCCTTCCTGACATCTTACACTAAAATTAACTCTAGATGGATTAAAGACTTAAACATAAGACCTAATACCATAAAAACCCTAGAAGAAAATCTAGGCAAACCCATTCAGGACATAGGCATAGGCAAGGACTTCATGACTAAAACACCAAAAGCATTGGCAATAAAAGCCAAAATAGACAAATGGGATCTAATTAAACTCCAGAGCTTCTGCACATCAAAAGAAACAGTCATTAGAGTGAATCGGCAACCAATAGAATGGGAAAAAATTTTTGCAATGTATGCATCTGACAAAGGGCTAATATCCAGAATCTACAAAGAACTAAAACAGATTTACAAGAAAAAAAACAAACAAACCCATGAACAGGACTTTTCAAAAGAAGACATCGATGAGGCCAAGAAACATATGAAAAAATGCTCATCATCACTGGTCATTAGAGAAATGCAAATCAAAACTACATTGAGATACCATCCCATGCCAGTTAGAATGGCGATCATTAAAAGATCTGGAGACAACAGAAGCTGGAGAGGATGTAGAGAAATAGGAACACTTTTACACTGTTGGTGGGAGTGTAAATTAGTTCAACTATTGTGGAAGACAGTGTGGTGATT
The DNA here is from genome assembly GCA_963573385.1 of Cacajao melanocephalus. Classification (NCBI taxonomy): domain Eukaryota; kingdom Metazoa; phylum Chordata; class Mammalia; order Primates; family Pitheciidae; genus Cacajao; species Cacajao melanocephalus. The sequence goes on along the minus strand of CAUYLG010016745.1, from coordinate 25,307 downwards.
CCTCAAGGACCTAGAAATAGAAATTCCATTTGACCCAGCAATCCCATTACTGGGTGTATATCCAAAGGATTATAAATTGTTCTCTTATAAGGACACATGTAAACGAATGTTCATTGCAGCACTGTTTACAATAGCAAAGACTTGGAACCTACCCAAATGCCCATTGATGATAGACTGGACAGCGAAAATGTGGCACATATACACTATGGAATTCTATGCAGACATAATAAATGATCAGTTTGTGTCCTTTGTGGGGACATGGATGAAACTGGAAACCATCATTCTCAGCGAACTGACACAAGAAGAGAAAATCAAACACCTCATGTTCTCACTCATAGGCGGGTGCTGAACAATAACACATGGACACAGGGTGGGGAGCATCACACACTGGGGTCTGTGGAGGGGGGAACTAAGGGAGAGACATTGGGGGGGTGGGGGAGTTGGGGAGGGATAACATGGGCAGAAATGCCAGATATAGGTGATGGGGTGGAAGGCAGCAAAGGACACTGCCATGTGTGTACCTATGCAACAATCTTACATGTTCTTCACATGTACTCCAAAACCTAAAATGCAATAAAATATATATATATTTTTTTTTTGAAAAAGAAATGTAATACCTAATTTAAAGGACAAGAAATATAGAAGATTTAAGGTTCATCCACAACAGTAGAGGGCTATATTTCAAACAGAGTAGTAGAGAAAAATAGCAAATAAAATTTGGCCTCTGGAGTACAATAGGTACCTCTTCAATATAGAATACGTTCATTCATTCATATATCCAATAATTGTTTATTGAGTTACTATCTGGTGGCAAACACTCTGCTAGGTATTAAAATACAATGTTGAGTGGCTGGCAGTGAGCCTATCGAAGAGGCAGAGAAAAAGTATGTGACTACATGGGTAGAAAGAAAACCAAGAGTGATGTAGCAGTGAAGAGAAGACATCTGTTAAAAAAGGAAGGAAATGTTAACAATGTCAATGTCAAAATACTCATCAGAGATTAAGTAAGATAAAAACTGATAAACATGCATTAGGCTTTGTGACATGGATGTTACCAGCAAACTTATCAAAAGCTATTTTCATGAAGTGATGAGAATTGGAGCCAGACAGGAATTTGCTTCAGAGGAGTGTTAGAGGAAGAAATGGTGGCAGTGATGATACATATCTCTTTTGAGTAAGCTAGCCATAAATGACAGAAGAGAAAGAACTATAATTCAAGGAAAATGTGTAGGTATAGGCATTGAGCACGACTGCTTTCTATGAGAAGAATCCAGCTGAGATATATTATTACATAAGAGATAAAGGTTAATAGATGGTCCAGTATAGTGCTTTGAACCTTTCCTATGCATGTGAATCAGCTGAGGATCTTGTTTAGAATTTCTATCCTGATTTAGTAGATCTGAGATGAAACCCAAGAGTCTTCATTTCTATTGAGTTCCTACTTGATACCAATGTTGTTGGTCTTTAGGTCACATTTCCAGCAGCAAGAGTGTAGTAGAATTGCTGGGCAAGGTTATGGTTCCATTTAAATTGGGTGATCATGTATTTTTAATGGATTATATTTGCCCTATCTTGTAGTATTTTTTCTAACATCTCTTGGTTGCTTGGCAGCAGGCAAAAATAAAACAGAAAGTAGGAGTTTAAGCTGTATATAGAAGGAACTGAATAAAGGGATGGATGGATTTGGAAATGCAGGTGGTCCAAGGTACTAGAGGTCCTGATGAAGTTGAAAAGCTAACATAGTGGAAGTGACTGAAAAAGCCAGTTGGGAGGAAAGGAACTCATGAATGAGGATTTTGAAAGTAAAATAATTTGAGATGACAAGATCCAAGATGCAGCCCTGAGAGAATATGGCTGAAATAGCATGGAATGGCAAGAACCTCATTGTCATTTAACACTAAAGAAGGGAGAAGGCTGATGAGAATGGGTCAACTCCAAGACACTCATGGTCAAATGCTGGTAGTAGAAATTATAATGAGAAAAGAGGTTTAAGCTCTAAGGTCAACGTGGGTACTGAGCTTTTTGATCTCTTTGGAGTTTCTCTTAGAATTAATTTGGTTATGTAACAAGTATTTATTGAACACCTACTCAAAGCTAGGCACTTGTCTTAGTCTGTTTTATGGTGCTGTAAGAAAATGCCTGAGGCTAAGTAATCTATAAAGAAGAAGTTTATTTAGCTTATGAATCTGCAGGCTGCAATAGTTCAAGAGCATAGCACCACATCTGGCCAGCTTCTGGGGAGGGCCACGTGTTGCTGGGTCAAAGCATGATGTAGAAGCAAGAAAGTGAGCAGGTGTGCAAAGAGATCACATGGTGATAGAGGAAGCACGAGTTTTGGAAGCTGAACTCAACTTTTATAACAACTTTCTCTCCAGTAACTAATCCAGTTGCATAAGAGTGAGAACTCACTTGCTCCCATAGGAGAATGTTAATTTATTCCTGAGTGATTTACCCTCATGACCCAAACACCTCCAATTAGGCCCTACCTCCCAACACCTCCACATTGGGGATCAAATTTCAACATGAAATTTGGAAATGAAAAACTCAAACCATAGCAGCACTGTTCTACATACTATAGGTACCCTAATGAACAAAACAAATAGTGCTTGAATTCCAATAGATTAATGCCTCCTAAGTCCTGATTTCTATGTGGGTGATGTCTTAAAAAAAATTTCAAACTTGCTCTCCCCAGTGCTCCTCGCCAAATTGAGACAATATACCTAGGATGAGAAGATAACTTTCATCATCTAATTTTTCTTGTTATGAAACTTTGGGTTTAGCTTTATCACTGGAGCAAAGAAAATTAGTTTGTGGGAAGAAGAGCAAAGAAAGTCATTTGACCGGCTTTGAAGAAGGCTGCTTCTGTTGACGCAGTCCAAAGCCAAAAGAGCTCTTTTATCTGATATTACTGAGAGTTTCTTGAATATGTGGGATGGGGACTTGTATACAATGTTAGGCTTGAAAAATAACAAAAGGTAGCAATTCAAGATCAGAGATTACATGATTTTTGAGAATGTAGTATTAAGAACATTGCCTATCTTGGATAGATAACATAAAAGCAGTCAAAAATTGTATCAGTAGTGATTTTTCTACCTGTTATTAAGCTTTTCTGACTTAATATTATGAGACAAACCTATAATATAAATGAATTCATCATAACTATCTTTATGTAATTTACAGCAGCATATACTGCATAGAAAAATCATGTATATGGCATCTCAGCACCTGAGTTTGCTCCCTTATATACCATTGCACAACTATGTTCTTTATCGTTTCTATATGTGGAGTGATTTCTATTCAGACTTTGCTTGCGTTTCCCTAAAATCTGCCCCTGATATGTTATTAGTAAAAGCTGTTCACCTCACTGGACAGGGCCACAGATTAGTTACATAAAACAAAGGAAAAATTTCTCTTATTCTTTTGATAAATGCGGATTTTGTTTTGGCATTAAGTCTGGGCCCCAAAATGTAATGAAAAGCCCAGCCATTTCATTTGAGTTTTGATGAATAGAAGACATGCTCTTTACCTTTGAAATCTGACTACAGAATCATACTGCACTCCAGAACATTCATATCCCTCCAAAATTTCTCAGAACTCTTTGCATGAAGCCTCCTCCTTTCTGTCCTGGATTGCTTCTGAGACTTTGATCCTTTGCTATTTGGTTTGTCCTTATCAGTGAGAGCATTGGTACTAATATGAATGGTGAAAATGAGATCAGCACTAAACAGGTAGACTTGATATATTATGATAAATTATGAGATAGAGGAAGCCAGTTTAGGAAAACAGATTTTCTGAGCTTATAACTCACTCCAGCCTATGAGATAATAAATTTAGGAGTGTTCCTCAACCTTCTTTTGAATTTGTCTAAGCTGATGATAAACCACAATATTTCTGTTTCAAAGGAAAAGGACCACAAAGCATCTTTGGCCACCAATGAACTCAGCTCTTACAAAACATTTTGATGAGCTAAGTGTAAATGAATCAGAAAACATACGGGTTGAATTTCCACCATTATACTCATGGGAAGATGGGAGGCCCTTTTTTTTTTCTTTTCTTTTTTGTTTTTTAAATGAGAACGAGAATGCAGTTGACAAACGTGGTTTAGGTTTTCTGAATCAAATATTTTGAAACCACTTCAAGAGATTTTTTTGAATCTGAATGAACAAAAGATTGTTTGTCCATTCCTCATTTTATAATTTCTTTTGATTTTCTTGGCCTTTATTTGTCCAGGTGCCCAAAGGAGAGAAAGAATCAACTTGAACATGCGGGCTTTAAAGGTAAGCATCTATCAGTGGCACAACCTCAATTACTTTTGCACCAACTTGATATTTTTGGAACTTTCTTAATAAAATTCAGCTGTTGCAGAGGTAGCTATATATTTATCTTAAAAGGAAAATTTTTTCATTGAAAATACCATCAGCCTTTCCATTTTAATGACTTTAGATGGCCAGATAGTTTTGACAGAAAATTGCCTTTAGAGCTGTCGTTGGGCCAAATTTTGGCTTTTTAAAAATTGCTAATCACCTTTCATTTTTAGCCTTTCTTCATTGTTCGATGCCCTACCCTACCAGATGGCCAATGCCCCTGAGCTTTTACACTTTCTTCCAACTTCCCAACAATCTTCCCAACATCCATGGGATGTTCCCATGGATATGGCTGGGACTCCATTATCAAAGCTTATTTTTTTTTTTTAGTACCAATTCCTTATTATCCAAATAGCATATGTTAACTTAGTTTTTAAAATTCCTCTGAACTATGTTCAAATCTTTTTTAGCTGGGGTACTCCTTATTAAATTTATATATTATTATGCATAGGCTGATAAAACATACAAATTATTACAGCAGAAGTGAGGTTTGCAAAGGTCTGGCCAGTCACCATGTTCCTCTACTATGAAAAATTACATTAATGGCCTCAATTCTCCTCTCTTTGAATCCCTGATTCTTGCCATGTGACTTTGAAATTTTTCTTACTAAAGAAGTGGACTGCATTTTCCTACAACTTGACTTTAAGTTTGTTCATGGAATTGCTTTGACCAAGAGAATATTAGTAAATGTTAAATGACAAAAGATTTAAAAGGCTTGCTCAGTTACATGGCTTCTATCATCATAAGAACATGACCAGGCTAGCCCAGGAGAAAGATGGGATACATATGGAGCAGAGCTGCCCCAGCCAAACTGCTCCTGAGGGCCCAGCTTAGAGCATCTGACTCCAGCTAACACACAGAAGCATAAGTGACTCCATTTAAGGTCAGTAGAACCATCTAGCTGACTGTTGTGAGCTCAGTTGATCACAGATGCATGAGCTAAATAAATGCTTATTGTTGTATGCCAGTATATTTGTGTTTTTGTTTGTTGTGCAACATTACTGTGTATGTGGTTAATGTATACACCCTACTATATCCTTCTCTTTGTCAGCTACAGAGGGGATTCCTTTGAGCACAGTTAAAAAAAAAAAAAAAACCATGTCTATAAATTCTCAGTCATAACATCACTTTTTAAACAGATTTGGTTGTCAAGAAAGACTTTGAAAAGTAGCGAGTTTCAAAACGTCATATTGTACTCCATAAATGTATACAATTATTGTCAATTAAAAACAAAATAAAACTTTCTTTAAAAATAATGGGTATATAAGACACTTGGCAAAAGCCTCAAAACTAACATTTTGGTTAGGTCATCTTTATGTGTTTATCTAAATTTTCAAGGTAACTTAAAGTTATACATTACCTCTTGTGTCCTTTGTAACAACCCTGCAAGGTAGATCAAGTATTACTACCTCATTAACTGAGCAGCTTCCATGTGCTCAGCACTGTTATGAATGCTTTGCATATATTATCATGTTTATTTTCAAAGCTATCCTATATGATAGAACACATTATTTCCTTATTTATGGACACTAAAACTCATTTCAGCTTTATGCCAATTCTATTATTTAAGTAAGTAAAATAATATTATGCCCTTTTACTAAGTACTTTGTAGGATCTTTACATGTATTATCTCATTTAATTTTCACATTGATCTAAGAACTAGGGATTATACATAGACAGCCCTATTTTACTGATGAGAAAATTGAGAGTCAAACATGCTAAATATCTTGCCCAAGTTCACACAGCTAGTATAGCCATGCTGAGGAGTCTGTAGCTCAAAGACTGTATACAACTTGGCCCTAGGTAGACCAATTACCATGCCAGGGAGCCAGGACTAGTGTAGTCTTCCTGTTGGTCAATTTTATCCTCAATGTTCTGCTCAGAGGGACCATCTATTATAATATCATGTAATGCTGGATCTGAGTCACTTCCTTCACAACACCAATAAAAATAAATTCTAAAGTCAATTATTTAGTTCAAAAAGGTGCTGTAAAGTCATTATATGAAAAACATACTTGGACACGCATATTTATAGCAACACGATTTGCAATTGCAAAATTCACAGTTGCAAAATTCACAATTGCAAAAATGTGGAAACAGCCAAATGCCCATCAATCAATGAGTGGATAAAGAAACTGTGATATATATATACATATATATATATATATGTACATATATGTATACATATGTGTTTACATATATATGTATATAAGTATATATGTGTATACACACATATATGTATAGATGTATACATATGTGTATACACATATGTATACATATATACACATATAAATATCAGTTTATATATGTGTATACACATATAAACATATATATACATATATACACATCTATATACACATATACATATATGCATATATACATATATAAATATATGTGTGTGTATATATGTGTGTGTGTGTATATATGTGTGTGTGTATATATATATGTATATATATATATATATATATATGTAAAATATTAATTGCATTTGCAGTAACCTGGATGGGATCAGGGACTATTACTTTAAGTGAAGTAACTCAGGAATGGAAAGCCAAATATTGTATGTTATCACTCATAAGTGGGAGCTAAGCTATGAGGATCAAAGGCATAAGAATGATAACAATGGATGTTGGGGACTAAGGGAAAAGGGTGGGAATGGGGTGAGGGATAAAAGCTACAACTTGGGTTTAGTGTATACTGCTCAGGTGATGGATACACCAAAATCTTACAAATCACCCCTAAAGAACTTACTCATGTAACCAAATACCACCTGTTCCCCAAAAACCTATGGAAATAAAAAATACACATGAACACAAAATGTATCATCATAACCATATTAAGTGTACAATGCAATGGCATTTATTAGGTTCAAATGTTATGTAACCATCATCACTCTCTAGTTCCAGAGCATTTTCATAACCACCAGAGGAAACTGCATTAAGCAGTTACCCTCCACACTTCCTCTTGCCACTCAGACCCTGTCACCACAAATCCACTTTCTTACTCTATAGATCTGCCTCTTCTGAATATTTCTTAAAAATGGGTTTATATGTATGTGTATATATATATATATATATATATATATATATATATATATATAATGGGTTTATATATATGTATATATATATATATAAAATGGGTTTATATATATGTATATATATATATATAAAATGGGTCTATATATATATATATGGCATTACAGCTGATTATCTATGCTGTGGGCTCTTTCTGCTAGGTACTAAATAACCAGGAGGCTTTAGAATCCTATTCCATAGCAGTTTTCCAATTTCACAGTGGATCCAGGTGTCATCCTAGAAAGACATTAACAATACTTAGAAACAATACTTAATAATGGGTGCATTCCAAATGTTCATTATAGCTCACTGTGAGCCACATTTTCCACATAAATTTTCTGCTAATTCCAAAATCAGAATATTAATATTTTTTGCTATGTAATCCCACATTCAAGTATTATTTTTTTTCTTGCTTTTAGGACTGGTTATTCAGATTAAACATCCTAAATTTGCTTGCTTTCTTTTTCCTCTTCAAGTCCCCAAATTTTATCTGTGATATAAACTAAGAGGATATTGCTAAAACAATATCAGAGTGTGTAAACAGACACTCTGACTTCCTGATGTATTATTGGTTAGACCTGAGGGCCTGTGTTAAAATTAACTAACAGGAGTTTAAGAAATAATTTATCTAGTGACCTTGATACAAAGAAAAGCATGAATTAGGCAGCCAAGGTCTGAATTAAACAGGATGACACAGAAACTGGAAGATAGAAATGCGGTGAACTTGCCTTAGGAATTAAAGGAAGCAAAATTCACTGGTGCATTCTGATTAGTTTAAGATAATTGAGTGTGATAATTGACTACAGAGAGATCTTTTAAAAATATGTCAGCAAGTATGCATTTGGGGTGATTATGTAAGCATCTAGATAATTACCATGCAACTTGTGAAACTCATAATAGCCTTCTAATTATCCATTAAGCAAAATGTTACATACTTAAAGTGCAAAGTATTTTATTAGTTAGATGATGGCCTATAAGTAGGTTTTAATAAACACTAGGCCTCAGACTATGATGCCTGGGGAAATTACAAAAATATAATAATACCTGTGAATGAATGACTGAATGAACACATGATCCTGGGTATGCCTAAATAAGAATTTGAATGAGCCAGTATGGAATATCAGGGATGACTCTTAAATAAGGAGCCTGTACCTTTAGCTTTGATTTTAGAAATGAGATGGAAATGAGCAGTACAGACATTGTCAAGCTTAAGTAGAATCTTTGCAACCTGTTTTCCAAGGCAAACTCAATATAAGAGGATGATGTTGCCTAAAATGATCTAATGGATTTAGGACATGTGTATAGTGTGACTTGCCCAGGTGGGATGGAATCAAGGATGGATTTAAGAGTTCTTGGTGTAGCAAAAGAAGAAAGATTTAAGAGTTAGACCAAGTTTGAATCCTGGCTCTGTTTCTTACCAGTTGTATGACGTTGGCAAGTTACTGGACTTCTCTGAGCTTCAGTTTCACGACCCAAAGAGTATATTAATACCTGCCTGAGTCAGTGAGAACAACTGAAATAATGTACATAAAATTACAAACTGTGAGTGTGACTCTGCAAGTATTAATACTTTTCTTCATTTGTTTTTTCTCTTATCACTAAGGACTGTGTCTTAATAAGATTTGTATTTCCTTTTAATATCAACCTCTGTCCTTCATCCTTAATAAAGGGTTCAATAAATGCTCATTTTTGAATGAAGGAGCTAATGAAACCACTAAAAATGAGTTTGAAAGTGATCTCTAATGTGTGACTCAAGGCATGGGTAAAATTAGCTAGGAACACACTGTGTGCTATTTAGAAAGCTTGGTTGACTTTCATAAAATTACATTTAACTGTGATTTGAAAAATACGTAACGTAAAATTTACCATTGTAACCATTTTTAAAGGTACAGCTCAGTGGCATTAAATACATTCACATTGTTGCCCAACTATCACAATCATTCATCTCTAGAACCTATTTTCATCTTGAAAAATTGAAATTTACTCACTAAGCAATATCTTCTCATTTCTGCCTTCACATTCAGCCCCTGGAAATCTAGTTTCTGTCTCTATGAATTTGTACTCTATACCTTTTATGAGTGGAATAATTCAGTATTTGTCCTTTTGTGACTAACTTATTTCACTTAGCATATTTTCAAGATTAATATATGTTATAGCATGTATCAGAATTTCCTTTCTTTTTAAGGCCAAACAATATTCCATGGCATTTGTGCATATCATGTTTTGTTTATTCATCTAACTATGAGCACTTGAGTTGCTTTCTTCCATCTTTGGTTATTGTGAATAATGCTACTATAAACATAAATGCACAAATATCTCCTTAAGGGTTTTCTTTTAGTTCTTTTGGGTATGTAACCAAGAGTGGAATTACTGAATCATGTGGTAATTCTATTTTTAGATTTTTTTTAAGGAACCATCATACCATTTTTCCTAATGTTAACACCACATTGCATTCCTGCCAACAGTTTGCAAGGTTTCCAATTTCTTTATATCCTCACCAACAATCATTATTTTCTGTTTTTTATTTTAAAATTTTATAATAGTCATCTCAATGGGTGGGCAATAGTATCTCGTTGTGATTTTAGTTAGAATTTCCCTAAAAGTTAGTAATATTGAGAATCTTTTGATGTGGATATTGGATATTTGCATATTTCCTTCATGTTCACTTTTCAAAATTCAGCAATTGAAATTGCACCATTTTTTCTTTTTCCCACCTCTTCCTTTTTCCCCAAGAGAAAGCAAAATTCACCTGCTTTCAAGGTTATTCCTAATGTGCAGAATGTAGTACCCAGAACTACCAATGAATCTCTGTCCTTGTTATGCTGTGCCAACATGTGGAAGCTCATGCAGTTGGCTGCCAAGATGTTGGTACAAATACACAGCCAACTACAGCCCCAAATCTACATGGCTCTACCAGGCTATCATATACAATGAGCAGCTCCTTCAACGGATCCTTATTCTATAACTCTCTCAAACTACTATCAGACTTTCACATTTGCTTTCTATCTTTGTAACCAAAACTCATTATTTTGGCCTAAGGTGATCCCTTTTTAGTGAAACCCAGAAAAGCATTTAATGAAGGATAGTGTTCCCTTAGGAATGCAAATTCTTTTTCTTCATGAGGACAATGTACAACTTAAAAAAAACTACACTAAAAAAAATGCACTCAAAATGTAGCATATGAGAGATTTAAGCTTGATATGATATGAGAAATGCCTTTCATCCAGCAAATGTTAAATACTAAAACAAGTTTTGGAGAATTGTAATAGACAATTTTCCTTGAAAAACAGTAAGTCTCTTTAAAATTTATTAAATGTGGAATTTCTATGGCCCTTTAAACAATGGTCTGTAATAATTCTGACCCATGTTTGAGAATGTGCTCCTAATGTACAAAATAGATCCCTGCTAGCCATTTGCTATCACAGAAAATGGCATATAATTTTATAAAAGAAAAAAATCCCATAACTTAAATTTAAATATGTTAATTATTTTAAATCTGGCTACAAATAATTAAACTGTATGATATAAAACAATTTATAGCTTAGAAGTATTATATTTTAGAAGTATTACTTCTGTAAAAATAAGCTCAGGAATGACATCTGGTAATACTTTGTACACTTTTGACTCCAGTTTCTCTGCTGTGAATCTATTTTGGGTGTCACATTGTCTTTGTGAGTTTACTTCATATTCTTTTATTCCCAAGATTTTATTCACAGCATCCTCTTCCTCAGTGTTTCCTTACGTAGTATTCCCATAAACTTTTTCTTTCAAATTAAGTAGTCATTTATCATTCAGAATATATATTCTCAATTGCATCTTGACTTTATTGGTTCAAAAAAGCATATAGCATTAATCTATTAAGTACGTTCAGCAAAGACATGTTAAAAGTAGTTTTTTCCTTCGATGTACAGCAAATTGCTCTTATAGAAATCTAATAGTTGGTTCTTCAAATGTTTAGCTAAGTTTCTCCATGTGCGCCAAAAGAACTTTTGGACAGAAAAAAAAAAGCTTTCTGTGTATTATTTTAGCTGTTTTTAACCCTTTAGGAACAACACAATTTTTCTCATGGAATATGACTGTTTTGCTAGATGAGGCCTCTAAACATTCATTATCAAGTTTAGTGAGATTTTGTACAATTTAGATTGTGCATTGCATGACTCTAAAAATGGTGAGAAAATTGTAGGTTTGTTTTCTTGTTCCAGATGCTTCTCTCTCTCTCTCTCTCTCTCTCTCTCTCTCTCTCTCTGTGTGTGTGTGTGTGTGTGTGTGTGTGTGTGTGTGTACACAGATGTAGTCATGTATTTCATAATGACATCTTGGTCAACAATGGACCACATATACAACAGTGGTTTTCTAAGGTTCTAATGGAGCTACTCTATACAGGTTTACCAGATTTCTTTTATATTGTATTTTTACTGTACCTTTTCTATATTTAGAAATAGAATACAATGTCATTCTAGAAATGTCATAGAATTCTTGATAGAATGTTTAGATACGTAAATACTTACCATTGTGTTACCATCGTTGATGCTATTCAGTAAAGTAACATGCCTAACAAGTTTGTAGCCTAGGAGTGATAGGCCTTACTGTATAGCATAGGTATGTAGTAGGCTACACAATCTAGGTTTGTGTAAGAATACTCTATGATATTAGCACAACAGTAAAATCAGCTAGCAATGCATATCTCAGAACATATCCCCATCACTAAGTGACTCATGAGTGTGTGTATGTATCAGTATACAAACATATACATACATACATGCATATTCAGATATGTGCTATGATTTCACTAATCACATGCCTATATAACCAGAGTGAGAGGTTTATTGTTAATGACAGCAGATAGAAACCCATATGACAACTAATCTTGATAATTTTAGATGATCTAAACCATTAGGTCACAATGCTTTCAGGTTTCTTAGAAGAATAATGATAAAAGGTATTTTTAAAGCATTAACTACATACTGTGGGCTTTGCTCATTTAATTTGCCCAACAAACCATTGCTGTAGGATGAGAACTTCATATTACATTCCTACGTGACAAGAGGAAACTGGCACACAGTGAAATTAAGTAACTTACCCAAAGTCACTTTAATATATTCTAGTGTCAGGAACATGAGCACAGGCAGTTTGGCTTCAGAATTGCATTCTTATCCCATGCTATCCTGTTTTGGCTCTGATTTTTTTTGTTGTTCTTTTTTTTGTGTTTGCATTAGCAATGCATTTTCAAACCATGGCTTCTTCGCATGGATTGTATAAGCCACTAGTCTATTTTGTGAAGATTAGTTAAAACTAGATAAGAGAATTCATAACTGGAAGTAAATTGTGATAAATTGTAATAAGATAAGAGAAAACAAGAGAATAAGGTTACCACTGTCAACCTTCTTCCAGTGCTGCAGAACACTTCCCCTTTCTGTGGGAAACCTCACTTTTTCTAGCTGAGCATAGCCCTGTCCAATTCAAGAAATTGCTGTGTATGCCTGTCTACACTAATGCTAAGAATTAGTAAAACTTAGTTTTCTTCTTATTTTTAAGTTAAAAATAAATACAAGTAGAAGTTCTAATATGTTCTTTTATACACACGATGAATTGTCTTGGAAACCTGGAGCATAAGTAGCCCATTTGGGAAACCACTGCAATACTGTACGATGAAAATTTAATTGAGACTAGAGAACAGATAATCATTTGGCCCTGGGCTGAATTTTTAGGGAAAAGACAAAATAAAAAAGAATAAAAGAGGTCATTTAAGATTAACACTTTAAAATCTCCAGTTGCCATAGGAACAGAAAATACAGGCAAGCAGTTTAGCTACCCAAGACTTTTGAAGGATCAAGTGTCACTAAATGTCAAAAACTATTATCAGGCTTAACTGGAATTGGCTTTTGAACCTCAGCCTGTGGTTATACAACACTCATCCTTCAAACGCCCTTTCCGCAAGTGGTGGCTGACATTTGAACCTGTAAGAAATCCAGCGTCCTCTGTCCTGGAAAAACTTAAAGGCTCAGTAACTTTTTGAAGGAGTCACTCTTTGCTAGTAGTGAAAGACTTGTGCACAGAATGACATAAGGCCAAACTGTTTACTTAAAAGCTCACTGTTAACCTCTACATTTTTCTACTAGTGAACCCTGTCTGAATATGGAAATAGCAGATAATTTTATTGACCCAAACTTTCACTCTCATCTTAGATTAACAGCTGAGAGAGCGGAGGAGTGTTCAGAGACTTACAGTGTCTCGGTGTAATGAATGTCTTATGTTGCTGATTCCGAGCCAATATACCCACTACCTTGTAATTTTTTTCTCTGATTACTTTGCTTCAGGCCCTTTGCATGCTACTAACAACTACTAGATTTCACCGTCTGCTGCAATGTGAGGTTTCAAAAATTCCTGGAGGCCACTCTGGCTTACTTTTTCAAGTAAATCTCTCCTTTCATAATTTATAACTGTCTGTAGAACTTCTGGTCTTACTGATGACCCACTGCTTTGCTTTCTTACCAGGGAATCAGGTGCTAACAACCATCCAGAGACTAGTTGGAGAGAAATTCAATGTTTGGACACCCTCTTAGGGTAGCCCTTGGTAAGTCCAGTTGACTTTTCCATTCCATTCCACTGCAACTTTCATTACTAATTAACTCCATTTGGAATTGTGAAACTTCTTTTTCTTATTCTTGTATTTCTTCTTCTCTGTTATTCCTGGACATCTGCTGCATAATCAGCTGATAGAACTGAGCCTCGCGAGGTATTTGTTTTTATTTTGTTTTGTTTTTTTTTTCATAGTCAAGTGGTAATAATACTGGACTATTAGTAGTGGGAGAGTCATGGAAATGTAATAGTAATTGAGAGAAAGCCTAAAATCATAAGGTAATAAGATCAATTTCAATTATTTACATACAAATCACCAGCTTTGATGCTCTGTAAGAATAGTCCATAAATTCTGGGGCATATGAATGATATGCTACATTTTAAGGAGAGTTTGGTTTATACACATATTTTATGGATCACATCTAATATTTAACTCAACGAGAGCCTGGATATTGTACATTACTCATGTCAGCAAATAACTGCAGTCTCCAGTGAGTGTCTTAGTTGGATAAAGACTCAAGTGTCTGGAGTATAACCAACACCATGCTAAAAGAAGCAAAGTCTTTGCTATTGAAAGATAATAATGTGCTTTGAATTGTTAAAACACATCATTACCATGAATTCAAAGCATTTCTATGTTGGGACCAATATAAAATAAAAATAATAATGCTACATTGACTGTTAGTAATCACATAAAAGGGTCATTAAATAATTTGAATGCATTCTTATTTAACTCTTCTTACCATCTTATGAAGTTGATGCCATTATGTCCCCATTTTAAAGATGAGAAGAGGAATTAGATCATTTACTGCAAGGTGGCAGAGCTGGAAACCTTCAGAGGGGGAGTTTTAAACTAAGGCCACTGGCTCCAAAGCCCAAGCTCTTTGCTACTCTGCTCTACTGCCTCTTACTCCCAACTGGTTTCTGATTGGAAACCTGAACGGTATATTTGCCCTCTACTAATGGAAACACTGAGCTTAAAAGGGGCAAATACTAATTTGTTCCAAATCACTACAATTTGTGGAAAACCTAGGTTAATGTGCAATGAGCAAAAGCCAATGTCTAGAGGGCAAGAATTTTGTGTGTGGTTCTTACCATCTAAAAATAGTAACTAATATCTTTTTAGGACTAATTGTGTGTCAGGCACTATGTATTAAGTGCTTTCACCTCAAACTCTTTAAATATTCACAACAACCTAATGAAGTAGGTCCTATTTTTAAACTCATTCTACAGACAAGAAAACTGAGGCACAGGGAGAGAGAATAACTTGCCCAAGATCACACTGCTAGCAAGTAAGGGGGCTTTGTTTCAGAGTCTGTGCTCCACTGTACCCGACTACCTTACCTTTCTGCTTGTACCTTAGCCACTGAGTACCAAACCTCCTGGTGAAACTTCAGGGTTTCAAAGTCCCTTATCTTCTGAATGATACAGACCAAATAAATAATGCATGAGATCAGCTAATAAGAGATCATGGAAATACTGAGTAGTAGCAGACAGAATTGAAGACAAAATTAGTAATTTTATCATGAGAATATGACCTAATCTGGAGCTACATATGGTTCAGATTGAATCCAAATTCATGGAAATTCAACAAATTTTTCTTTTCTTCTTCTTTTTTTTTGCTTTCATTGTGCAGTCTATGTTGGCGAGACAAATATTACTCACTAAGTGTGTATCTGTTTGATACCATTCCCTCTCTTTTGCTCTTTCCTGCCAGATTCATAATAGAACACTGCAGGTACTCAGGCAATTTTTGAAAAAATTTTGAGAAGAATGCTAAAGAGAGCAGGGGAAAGACCACCATATGTTCACCGTGATAAACAGGGAAGAGACCACCATATGTTTATTCTGATGCAAAAAAAAAAAAAAAAAAAAAGACTATTTTAACAACGTTGGATCATTTAAGCTGGAAACATTGGGTGGCTGAGACGACGCAATAGACTTGGCAAATGTAGCAATAACAAGCCAGGTCACAACAGATCCATGCTTTCCAACCTTTTGGGATGACTCATTTTGTCCATATGGTTATCTAACTGACCCAGCACCATTTAATGAAATGGCTACCTTTCCCCCTCTGCACTGCAGTGCTGCCTTTGCCATAAATCAGGGAGTGTACATAAGTTGGTCTATATCAATGCCATTCTGTATTGTTAGTCATTTTGCCTACTTTTGTGCCAATACGACATTGTCTTAATCACTATGGGTTTATGATAGGCCTTTTGGGTCTTTATTTTCTTTACTTTTATAGCTTTGTTCAAATGGCCAAGATCTCTGTTTCAACACATCTTTGCCTCATTTTTTCTTTTGGGGAAAATTTTCCATATTTTACCATTAAATATGAGGAGTTTACTTTTTGTAGATGTACTTATCAGTTTAAACAAGCTTTCTGCTATTCATCATTTTATAAGGTTTTAAAACCATAAGCAGGTATTAAATTTTGTCACATACATTTTTCTGCATTAACTGAGATGATTGCATGATTTTCTACAGTGTTGTAAATTACATTAAGTTTTTGTAAGTAAATTAAGTTTTGAATATTACATTTACTGTTAAGTAAATTACATTAAGTTTTGAGTATTAGTGCTCTCTTGGCTATGTGAAATAAACCTTGTTTAAATGGTGCATTACTCATTTTACATATTACTGAATTCACTTTCCCAATTTTTAAAAAGAAATTTTGCCTCTAAGTTTATGAATGAGATTAGCCTGTAGTATTTCTTTTTTGAATTTCTTGCCAGGGTATAGAAACAAAGTTTTTCTCCCATGCTCTCAGAAAGGAGTTAGAAAATATTTCCTTTATTTCCCTTAGCTTCAAAAAATGTTTATATAAGATTGGTCTATTTTATTCAAAAATGTTTGTATGAATTCACTAGTGAACCACTCCGGATTTGGGTCATTCTCATAGGAAGGCCTTATAACTACATATTTAATTCAGATTTGTTTATTTCTTTGTCAGGTTTTATAGATTGTGATTTTTAAAAGCTTTCAAATTTTACTTTATTGGTAATATCACTGGCATAAAGTCATTCACAATTATCTTATTATTTTTAAGAGATCTGTTGCATCTGTAGTAATGTCCCTTTTCACATTCCTGATATTGGTAGCTCATGCTTTGTATTTTGTGATATTTACTCTTAACCTAAGTAAGTTTCCCTATGGGTGGGTGTGGGTGTGTGTGTGTGTGAGGGAGAGAGAGAGAGAGAAATGTGGGGAGTGGGGGGAAAGAGAGAGAGACACACACAAAGAGAGACAGAGATGGAAAGAGGGAGAGAGTAAAAGAATGCTATCCTGACTTCAGGTTTACTGAATTTATAAGTCTGTCATTTATTCCTTTTCTTCAGTTCAAAAAATATTTGCATTATTTCTTTGAATACTTCCTTGGTCCATTTCTACCCATTCCTGGAAATTTAAATACAATATGTTACAACTGAATGTCTCCCATATGAATTTTCTTCTCTTTGTTCTTGTTGTTTCTATGCTTTTCCCCCTCCATTCTTCAGCTTGAATGTTTTTCTATTGCTTTGTTTTTGAGTTCACTAATCTTTTTTGTTTTGTATTGCCTAGGTTGTTCTAATGGATTCCTTGTTTCACATAATTGCATATTTCATTTCTAGTAAGTATATTTGATTTTTGATAGCTTCAAGTTGTTTATTACATTATGCAACTTTTCATTCATTTCTTTAACCATCTTTTCCTCTGTTTTACTATAGTTATAATTGTTATTTTAATATTTTTATTTACAAATTTCAATACCTGGATAAACTGAGGTTCCACTTCTCTTAATTTTTCTTTTGACTCAGATAAATTATCTTGTTTGTCTTTTAAATTTAAATTTTGTGCCATGTTTTAAAAAACTAAATAATGACTATAATATCATTTTTCTCCAAAGGGGAATTTTTCTTTCTTTTGTTAGGAAGATAATATGAGGGGAAGGTTATTTTATTTTATTTATTTTATTTTCATTGAGACAGGGTCTCATTGTGTGTGATCTTGGCTTATTGTAACCTCCACCTCCCAGGCCTAAGCAATCCTTCCATCTCAGCTTCCTGAGTAGCTGGGACTACAGGCATGCACTACCATGCCTGGCTATTTTTTTGTATTTTTAGTGGAGACAGGGTCTTACCATGTTGCCCAGACTGGTGTCAATCTCCTGAGCTCAAGCAATCCACCTCCTTCAGCCTCCCAAAGTGCTTGGATTACAGGCATAATCCACAGTACTTGGCTAGGTCATTTAAATCTGATCAGGGCTGGATTGCAGTTTCAATTAGACTGAGCCCACCTCTGCTACATCACTGATCTTCTGATTGTGATCTTGATAGATATGTGTCTCCTCAGACCTTAAACCCTTCAATTCAATTTTTCTAGTTTGAGCTTAATTGTTTAGCCTCCAGCCCCATGGAGCTTCAATATCTGACAAACATCTTGAGGAAGAAAAGAGCCATGGTTTAAAACAGGGTCTTTTATCCTAAGTACCAAGAAATTGAGCAAAATTTTAGTCTCCCTTTCAGCCCCATCCTTTTTGACTGTGGCTTTGCCAGAGTTTTGATGAAAAGTCTAATGAGTCTCTATTTCTTCAGTAATAAAATGTGTATCTTTTGGATCCTTTCAGCCCTTTAACTTTCCACCCAAACAGGTTCAAAACCTTGCAAATATTTTATATTTATAAAAGGATGTTGTCACCTAAGCACCCTGAACAGATAAACACCCCACTTCCTACACTGCCTGAGTTCTCAGCAAATGTCCTTTGGAGTCATGTGCTGGGCTCCTTCAGATCTCCATTTACCATTCCAGCCTGTGATGTTTTCAGAAGCGCTATTTTTCTGCAGTGGAATTCCTCCACCTGTGCCAAGCCTGATCCTCAGCCTTTGCCCAAACTTGCAAATGCCCTCACAGAAGAAACAACTATTGATTGCCAGCCCTCTTAGGAAGGGCTCTTCTCTGTTTGGAATTTTATTTCATCGAGTTCTCATTTCTTCCATACTTTTCTGATGACTTTAACAATATAATTTTCTAATTTATCCTTCTCTCTCCCTAGCTGTTTTAGTAGGAGCAAAGATTTGCCGAACATACTACATCCTACTTGAAAGGCAAACTTTGTGAAAGTTATTATTTAGAACAGTTTTACTTAAGTTTCTAATTATTAATAATGCACATACATTTTTAGGCCTATTGTGCTATTGAGAAAAACTCCATCACGTTTTCTTTCATATACTGAACAAAATAATTTGAAAGGACTTTATATAGCCTATTATCTGGCTCTATTCTTCTTAAACCTCTACCCTCATTCTTTGTGTGATGATATTGTGTAGTCAGCAGAGAAGGCTGTGGAAATTTTTCTGGAACCCAGTCTTATATAGGGATGTCTAGCAATAATTTAGGCATACATAGGCATGACTGTGAATTACCTACATATCCCCCCAAAGCTTGGATTTATTGTATTTTAACTTCTTATTTGAATTACCAAAATGTCTATGGCCACTTCAACAACAACTGATATGAAGAGAAATCAGAGTGGATAGAGATAGTGTCCTAAATTGTTTATAGTCACAATATATTAATTTTATAAAATTTGTGAAAACATCTGACCATATGGCCATTTTACTAGGGACTCTGACTAACAGAAAAGACTCAGACAAGTAAGAGGCCCTAAAATGTAAACTTCTTTTGCTTCACAGAAAATTCACCATCATTAATAACATATACACACAGAATTACCACCATCACAATAAATAAAAAGCACATCCAAACCAAACCAAAAAATAGACAAAAGTTGGCTGATAACTGATGAGTTGGTTTCAGCTAAGCTAGCTTGCTCCGAAGTTTCATAAAACTTCCATGAAGCATAAAACTTACGAGATATTGTATTTGCTTAAATATTCAAGAAAATTGACACTTTTAGAACAACAAAGACATTATTGCTGGAACCAGAAAGCCTAGGTTTAAATCCCAGTAACACAGCATACTACTAGCTACATGACTCTGGTCAAGTTTGTTAGTCTCTCTATGTCTTAGTGTCCTCATCTATAAAATGGAGATGTATGTATACACATATGTGTGTTTGTGTGTGTGTATCCATTTATATATGTGTGTATCTATATTATATAACATTATATTAGGGTCCTCTAGAGGGACAGAAGTAATAGGATATATATATATACACACACACACACACACACACACATATATATATATATATATACATATATATATATATATATGGACTAAACTCTGATTTTTTTTTTATCTTGCCCAAATTCCTATATAAGGGGTCTGGGGAATCATGCCCTACAAACCATAAATTCTCATCAGCTGGGTTTTATTTAACCCTATATATCATGACCTGTTTTCCAACCTGACTCTGGCATAACATTATGAGACAAGGCAGAAAATAAAAATATTTAAAATATCAAAATATTTTACCCCAAAACATGTTTCTTTGCCATATTTTGTCCCTGCAAAGCCATTTTTTTGTGGGAGAAATTTTGCATCTCTAAAGAATCTCTAAATATAGCTAGATCTTTTTCTTCCAGACCCTCCCAATCCTAAAAAGATTAACTAAGTTCTGAATAGGAAACATTTATAATCTATTATCTCTAAAGGTAGCCACGTATCAAAAAACTCTGGCCTCCACAATTTATATCTTAACCTGAACATTCCCTTTCTATCAATCCCAGGTCTTTAGACAAACTCAACCAATTGTCAACCAGAAAATGTTTAAATTCACCTACAGCCTGAAAGCACCACCACCCCATCCCCAGTCCCATCTTTCTGGACAAAACCAATTAAGAAATACCAATGTGATGAGAGATCCAAGATGGCTGAGTAGGAGCAGCTCTGGATTGCAGCTTCCAGTGAGAGCACAGAGGGTGAGTGGTTGCCACATTTCCAGACAGATTTTTATTGCCCACAAACCAGGAGATTCCCAGGTGGAGGAGCACTACGGGTCTCCAGCGCAGCTGTTTCAGCCAGCACAGCAGGTCTCCACACAAAATCTCACATGAGTCTGGGTGCCTTTTCAGCTGGCGACTGGAGCACCTGGGAGACAGTCACTCATTCAACTGATAAAAATAGGACTGAAACAGGGAGCCAGGTCAGGAGATTCCTGGGCAGAAAAGCACCACAAGTCTTCAGCATGGCTGTTTCAGCCAGCACAGCGGGTCTTCACACAAAAACTCACACAAATCTGAGTGCCTTTTCAACTGGTGACTAGAACACCTGGGAGACAGAGTTACCCATTCAACTGAAAAAAAAAGGGGTCTGAGACAGGGAGCCAGATGATCAGGCTCAGCTGGTCCCACCCCCACTGAGGCCAGCAATCTGAAATGCTCTGGATTGAGAATTTCACAGCAAGCACAGCTCAAGCCAGGATGGTCCAGCTCTCTGGGTGAAGGGCATCCACCATTACAGAGGCAGTCCATCACCACCGAGACAGTCTGCCATTAACGAGGCAGCCTTCCATTGCTGAGGCACTCCGCCATTACAGAGACAGTTGGCCATTACAGAAGTAGGTCGCCATTGCCGAGGCAGTTCTGACTATACCCCTATAAACAGGACTGCAGGGAAGTTCACATGGCAGCTGGGTGGAGCCCATAGCAGCTGAGCAACACCTCTGCTGGCAGACTGTGATGAGGCTGCCTCCTCGCTGGGCAGGGTATCCCTGAAAAAAGCGAGCAGCATGACAGAATCTTATAAATAAAGCCCTACTTTCCCAGGACAGAGCACCTGGAGGAAAAAAAAAGGCAGTTATGAGTTCTGCTGCAGCAGATTTAAATGTATCTGCCCAGCAGCTCTGAATGGAGCAATGGAGTTCACAGCTCAGCACTGGAGCTCCTATAAAGGACGGACTATCTCCTCAAGCAGCTCCCTGACCCCTGTATATCCAAAGAATCATCTCATAAAGGAGAGCTCAGACTGACCTCTGGCAGGTATCTTTCTGGGACAAAGATAGCAGAAGAAACTGGCAGCAACCCTCACTGTTCAGCAGCCATGGAAGGTGATCCCCAGGCAAGCAGGGTCTGGAGTGGACCTCCAGCAGTCCTATAGCAGAGGGGCCTGACTGTTAGAAGGAAAACTAAGAAACAGAAAGAAATAACATCATCATCAACAAAAAGGATGTCCACTCAGAGACCCCATCTGAAAGTCACCAATTACAAAGACTGCAGGTAAATAAATCCACAAAGATGGGAAGAAAGCAGCACAAAAAGGATGAAAACAACCAAAACCAGAATGCCTCTCCTCCTCCAAGAGATCACAACTCCTCACCAGCAAATCAACAAGGCTGGATGGAGCATGAGTCTGATGAATTGACAGAAACAGGCTTCAGAAGGTGGTTCATAGGAAACTTCTCTGAGCTAAAAGAACATGTTCTAACCCTATGCAAAGAAACTAAGAACCTTGAAAAAAGGTTTGATGAAATGCTAATGATAATAAACGGCTTAGAGAGGAACAGAAATGAATTGATGGACCTAAAAAACACAAGATAACTTCATGAAGCATACACAAGTTTCAGTAGCCAAACTGACCAAGCAGAAGAAAGGACATTAGAGGTGGAAGATCAACTCAATGAAATAAAATGAGAAGGCAAGATTAGAGAAAAAAGGGTAAAAATAAATGAACAAAGCCTCCAAGAAATATGAGATTATGTTAAAAGACCTAATCTACGTTTGATAGGTATACCTGAATGTGACGGAGAGAATGAATCCAAGCTGGAAAATACTCTTCAGGGTATTATCCAGGAAAACTTCCCCAACCTAGCAAGGCAGGCCAATATTCAAGTCCAGGAAATACAGAGACCACCACAAAGATATTCCTCAAGAAGAGCAACCCCAAGGCACATAATCGTCAGATTGACCAGGGTTGAAATGAAGGAGAAAATGCTAAGGGCACCCAGAGAGAAAGATCAGGAACCCAAAAAGGGAAGCCCATCAGACTCACAGCAGATCTCTCAGCAGAAACCCTACAAGCCAGAAGAGAGTGTGGACCAATATTCAACATCCTTAGAGAAAAGAACTTTCAACCTAGAACTTCATACCCAGCTCAACTAAGTTTCTTAAGCTAATAAAATCCTTTATGAACAAGCAGTTACTTAGAGATTTCATCGCCACCAGGCATCTTTACAAGAGCTCCTGAAAGAAGCACTAAACATAGAAAGGAACAACCACTACTAGCCACTCCAAGAACATACCAAATGGTAAAGAGCAGCAACACAATGAAGAAACTACATCAACGAACAGGCAAAACAACCAGCCAGCATCAAAATGGCAGGATCAAATTCACACATCACAATATTAACCCTAAATGTAAATGGGTGAAATGCCCCAATCAAAAGACACAGACTGGCAAAGTGGATAAAAAGCCAAAACCCATCAGTGTGCTGTATCCAGCAAACCCATCTCACATGCAAGGATACACATAGGCTCAAAATAAAGGGATGGAGGAAGATTTGCCAAGCAAATGGAGAGCAAAAAAAGCAGGAATTGCAATCCTAGTCTCTAATAAAATAGACTTGAAACCAACAAAAATCAAAAGACACAAAGAAGGACATTACATAATGGTAAAAGGATCAATGCAACAAGAAGAGCTAACGATCCTAAATATATATGCACCCAATACAGAAGCACCCAGATAAATAAAGCAAGTTCTTAATGACTTATAAAGAGACTTAGACTCTCACAAAATAATAGTGGGAGACTTTAACACTCCACTGTTAATAGTTAGATTATTAATATTAGACAGAAAATTAACAAGCATATCCAGGACTTGAACTCAGACCTGGACCAAGCAAACCTAATAGACATTTACAGAACTCTCCACCCCACATCCACGGAATATACATTCTTTTCAGCACCACATCACACCTACTCTAAAATTGACAATGTAATTGGAAGTAAATCACTCTTCAGCAAATGCAAAAGAATAGAAATCATAACAAACAGTCTCTCAGACCACAGTGCAATCAAGTTAGAACTCAGAACTCAGAAACTAATGCAGAACCATACAGCTTCACAGGAAACTGAACAACTGGCTCCTGAATGTTGACTGGATAAACAATGCAATGAAGGCAGAAATAAAGATGTTCTTCAAAACCAATGAGATCAAGACACAACATACCAGAATCTCTGGGACACATTTAAAGCAGTGTCTAGAGGAAAATATATAGCAATAAATGCCCACATAAGAAGCAAGGAAAGATCTAAAATCAACACCCTATCATCAAAATGAAAGAGCTTGAGCAAGATCAAAAAAACACAAAACCTAGCAGAAGACAAGAAATAACTAAGATCAGAGCAAAACTGAAGGAGATAGAGACAGGAAAAAAAACCCTTCAAAAATCAATAAATCCAGGAGCTGGCGTTTTGAAAAGATCAACAAAATAGGCCACTAACCAGATTAATAAAAAAGAAAATAATCAAATAGATGGAATAAAGAATGATAAAGGAGATATCACCACAGATTCCACAGAAATACAAACCACCATCAGAGATTACTACAAACAACTCTATGCACATAAATCAGTAAACCAGGAAGAAATGGATAAATTCCTGGACACTTGCATCCTCCCAAGCCTAAATCAGGAAGAAGTCAAAACTCTGTGAATAGACCAATAACAAAGGCTGAAGTTGAGGGAGCAATTAATAGCGTACCAACCAAAAAAAGTCCAGGTCTAGAGGAGTTCACAACCGAATTCTACCAGACATACAAAGAGGAGCTAGTACCACTCCTTATGAAATTATTTGAAACAATCCAAAAAGAGGGAATCCTTCCCAAATAATTTTATGAGACCAACATCATCCTGATACCAAAACCCGGCAGAGACTCAACAAGAAAAATTCAGGACATATCTATGATAAACCTAGATGCAAAAATCTTCAATAAAATACTGGCAAACTTATTGCAAAAGCACATCAAAAAGCTTATCCATCATGATCAAGTAGGCTTCATCCCAGGGATGCAAGGCTGGTTCAACATATGCAAGCCTATAAACATAATTCATCACATAAACAGAACCAAAGACAAAAACAACATAATTATCTCAATAGATGCAGAGAAGGACTTTGACAAAATTCAACAGCACTTTATGCTAAAAACTCTCAATAAACTAGTTGCTGACAGAAGGTATCTCAAAATAATAAAAGCTATTTATGACAAACCCACAGCCAATATCATACTGAATGGGCAAAAACTGGAAGCATTCCCTTTGAAATCTGGCACTAGACAAGGATGGCCTCTCTCACCACCCCTATTCAATATAGTATTGAAAGTTCCAGCCAGAGCAATCAGGCAAGAAAAA
>CAUYLG010016744.1:0-11686 GCA_963573385.1 Cacajao melanocephalus | reverse complement strand
TTTTTTTTTTATTATTTCACCCCTCCATTCAGAGTGTTCTGTTGG
Organism: Cacajao melanocephalus; assembly: GCA_963573385.1. Lineage (NCBI taxonomy): Eukaryota > Metazoa > Chordata > Mammalia > Primates > Pitheciidae > Cacajao > Cacajao melanocephalus. Next base: position 11,641 of record CAUYLG010016744.1, on the reverse strand, counting down.
CCGTGATCCCCCATTTCTACCCCCCCGGTGCCAACATTTTTATACCTTTACAAAAAAAAAAAAAAAAAAAAAAAAAAAAAAAAAAAAAGATTTTTCTTGAGCAAGGCCAACATCTATCTTGAGCAAGGCCAACATCTAGTGGCATATAGTATTGCGCAATAGTAAACGTTACAATTATAAGGCTAAATTGTTAATTAACTTGGTAGACTTGAAAATTCTAATTTGTCTTCAGAGTCAAGATGATGCTTAGTCTTTTTTACTTGTTTTGTTTGTCAGCAAGGAAGGATGAAATCCGAGGTACATGAGTGTTTTGGGATATTCTACCCTAAAGATTAAAAATAAATAAAAATAGAATCCCATGGGAGTTTCAGTTACAAATATAGATGGAGGTTAAAAACTACCATTATAAGAAATTAGAAAGATTTGTAATTTTGTGTTTGTTACGCAATTTATAAATGTGTGCAGTTTTGTAATTGTTTTTGTGATTTTTTTGGAATTATTGGTAAGCTTCCTGATTATTCTTGTCAACCACAAATACTGAGGAAATTGGTATTTATTAGTTAAATTTTGGAGGGCAGAATCCCTCTAGACTCCAAATGTCTAGAAGAGAAGGTAATACAAAAGAATAAGAAAGCAGTTGAATCCTTAGGACATATTGAAAACAATATTGAAGAATATTGGTAGCTGGCCTGATTTTGCATAATTTTAGGAAAGATTTCACCGTTGAAAGGCATTAGTTGAAATTTTTAAACAGTTATAATTTTATTCACAAAGTTAATAAAAACTTTGATTTCTGTAACGTTAGATTAAAAGTGTATACAAATAGGAAGTTCCAGGGGCTGTTTGGTAAAATCTGTTTCATTAAGTTTTCTTGATAAAGAATATATGAAGCTCAAACAAAATCAAAGGTGAGTATCCCCAACTTTCCCTTCCTTAAATTATCTCAGACCTCATCCTGGCGGGGACATACTTGAACTAAGGGTTACATTAGTTACATTAGTAAAGGACAATCTGTTCCATTCACTTGGCATAATTCTAGGAACAGAAGCATATTTTAGTACTAAGTTGTAAATTTCCTATCAAATGTGTTTCCTCTATATGCCCACACCAGATGGTGAGTAGGCTCCAGGAAAAGTAGGAAGACAATCTTCTGAGAACTGTCTTCTTAAATCATTTTACTTCCTATGGTTCATCTACAAGATTCAAAAAAGAGTTCTAGAATATGAGCCAAAATAGCATATAGCATCATACAATAATAAACATTACAATTATAAGGCTAAATATACATGATTTCAGAATGCTGATGACCACACCCCAATCCAAAAATATAAATAATTTCAGATATTTGTGCACGTCCTTCTGCAGCCTGGAATAGCTTAGTAGTGAGCGACAGCAGTCATTGCCTGCTTTCCAGATCTCCCTCTAAGGGAATCTGCCCAACCACAGTCCTTGCTGCCTAAGCAGCTACATAATCTCATTCCTCTCATTTCCAGTCTTGGTTTATTGAGAAGGTTGTTCCTGATTACATGCAGTCTATGCATGGGATGCTTAATCACTTGGTCTATTATGCAAGTTAATCATATTCTATCTGTTGGCAACTGTAATGGGAGGTAAAGAATTCACAAAGGCAAGCTGGAGAAACAGTGGGAACAAGTCTCCTAGAGTACAGCAAAGTCGCATTAACAAATGCAAAATCTTAGAATATGAAACTACAAATTCTAAGCTTTTAATAGATCCTGAGAATTCAGCCTCTCCCCATCATCAGACTTTAGGTTTCATGAGAAGTTGGTGTGACTCCTCTTCCCAAATTTCCATGAGAATCCATCTATTTTTCTAAGGGCAACCTTATAATAAATTAAGTGCTCTCCATTGCAACTATAAAAATATACCTTATTTCCAAGCAAAGTAAAAGTTCTCTTCCAGATACTATTTAAAATTTGCAATCTCCATGCTGCATTCATTTGATCAACCCTATCCTATGTATTCCCTCCGAATATAAATCTACAGTTTGTTTAGTATAAAGCAACCATATTTATTTTATCTAGTTGTTTTCCCTTTTTCTTTTTCAGAGTTTCACAAAAAGTAGGAGCAAGCTTTCCTTTCTGGTACTCCTAGAGTACAAGAGCTTTAAAAAACCTTAGGACATAGGAGTCCCAGGTTAACAACAAGGAAAATATTAGGCTTGAATTAAGAAACAGGTGAGATCAGTAGCCCAAAGGTTTTAACTTACATGATTCCAGTTGCCCTGCACTTCTAAGTATGGACCAGTCAGACACCAAAATTCTCCAATTGCCACTTGCCCTGGAGCAAACCCAACACTGCTCACCGTGTTGCTTCCCCCAGTCACCATCATAAATCCAAGCTCCCTCAATCACCACAGGGACGCCAGTCTTCTATTCTTCAGCAATGACGCTGATCTGACTTTATCACCCAACCTTCTCCCTCCTCCCAGATGCTCCCATTATGGCTTCTAGAAATCCTGGTCTGTCCTCAGCAATCTTTCTTACATTCTCAGCTTCTTTCCTGAAAATGTCCAACACCTGCTTGCTCTAAATAAAATTGGGCTCTTGCCTGAGAACATTTCTTCCTACTTCCCTCTCAAGTAAAGATATGTTACCCTCTATTTTCTATGATCCCTGCAGTCTGGAAATAGAGTGGATCCCCTCATTGGTTCCCACTCTTATTTCCAAATTGTTTTACACCTTCTTTCAAAACCCCTGCTTTTTTGAAGCACATACCATAGTGCTTATGATTGTCCCTATATCGTGAAATGTCATCTACTAAGCCCCCCAAAGCCCATCTCATTAGTAGATTCTGCCACCCCATTCATCGATCATTGTGACTTTAAAATCTACATATAGCCAACTGACACCCTGCCCTCTCAATTTTTGGATTGTAAAGGGTCAAAAATCTTGTATTCTGCTTATCCCAGCCACCCTCATATGGCCATCTGCCTTACCGCCCTATTTCCAAAGTTTCAATTTCAGTCATCCCATTCTATGATGGTTAGTTAAAATTTTCTTTTACCCCACAGCTAATTTTAATCTATAGACTCTACTATTTTTTTTCATTATCCACGACCCCCTCTCTATCTTACAAAGCACTCATTTCATCATCCAAAAATATAATGACTCCACTACAAAAAGTATTCTTCTTTTATCATACTGTACTAGTAAAAACCCAACCCTGGTTAAACTCAACTATCTACTCACTTGACACAGTTATTCCCAAGCAGCTAAAAACATTGGTCGATTCCACACACTTGCTCACTGGACTCACAATAGATCAGGTTCAGTGTAAGAGCCATTTAACACTGCGCTAACAAATTCACTTCCACTCTCTCTGAGACAACTGGTTAACACCCTGCTCTCCTTAAGTCTGTAAAGCTCCATTGCATCTCATATATAGTTGTTGTCAACTTCAGATTCATGTTTCATTGAAAAAATAGATAAAATAATTTTTAAGAGCCAACTTCATCTTCCCACTACCAATTTCCTTCAACTACCACCACACACACACACACACACACACACACACACACACACACAGTGCCTCTCAAGCCTTGACTGTACCCATGGTTTTACTTCCCTATATCACATTCTCTTCTCAGTCCACTCCAGTGGAGCTTTTGTCCTCAGCATTTCATTAAGTTGGCTTTGCTCAGTGTCAACAAGAATCTGAATCTTGCCAAAGCCTGTGGCCACTTTCCTGTTCTCAACTGAGACTTCTCAGCAACATTTGACACTGTTGACCTCTCCTTCTTTTATTTTTTAACACATTTAACACTGTGTGATTATAGACTTAGTTTTCTTCATATTTTAATGAACACTTTCATTTTTCTCTCTCTTTTCTCTTTCTTCCCCCACCTTCTTCTCCCCATATGATCTCTAAATTGATGTGCCCAAGGACAAGACCAAGGTTTCTCTCTCAAGCCCTCTTCTATTCCCCATGAGTCCTAGGGCATTAGATGCAGCTGTATACTGAAGGTTCCCAAATTCATATCTTGTACCTCAAGCTCTCCACTGAACTCCAGATTTGAATACCTAGGGTTAAAATTCATGTGTTCCACAAATATCCAATAATCCAATCAGATATGGAATGGCTCAATTTCTTACTGTCTTTAGGTCTTTCTGCAAACATCACCCCACTGCGGAGGCCTCCCCAACAAACCTGTATAGATAGAAGATCAACCCTACCTTAAGACTTCCTCTTTGCCTTGCCATGTTAACTTTTTCTCCATAGCACTTATTATCACTCCATATGGATTATTTATTTATTGTCTGCCTCCCTCACCTGGAAAACTTGTTCCGTAGAGATAGGGACTAATTCCCACGGCCGTTTTTCCAGCGCTAAGTATAGTCATAGACTGGTAATATACACTCAATAAGTATTTGTTAAATTAACATCCCTAAATATCCCTCACATTAAGCCTTTCCTAATTCAGAAAATTACTGCATACCTATTTACTCAGAACAAAAACACCCAGAATTATTCCTCGCTCTCCTCTTTCTCTCCTCCTTGCCATTTCTTTCTATCAGTCTAATAGTGACACATCCTACATTCCTCACTAGGTTAATTGACACCCACTTCAGTCCAAGACACAGTATTCTGTCTCATGGGTTTCTGTCTGTAGTTTCCCAGCTATTTTGTGTGTGTGTGTGTAATTCCAGTTTTGCCCCTCACAAGCAATCCTGCTATACACTATAGCTGAGCAGACTTTCTAAATCACAAATCCAGTCACATCACATCTGTTCTCAAAATCCTGTAATGGCACTTCACTGAAATTACACAACATTCAAAACTATTCAACGCAGTATGCAAGGTGCTACGTAATCGCCCCTCTGCCCATTACAACATCATTACCTCTCAACCCTACCCCTCATCATTTCTTTTGGAGACACCATGATCTTTCCCACCTTAGATCCCTGTGTTTGGAACACTTCCTAGGGTTTTTACCCACCTGATTTTCTATAACTCAGGCATTAAATGACTCCTCGTCACACTCCTTCTGTGACCATCCTTTCTAAAGCACTTAATTTGCCCCTAACATCAAACACTGACATTATCCTGACTTTTCCACACGTAAGGAGCATCAGAAATTTGTTTTGTGTTTGTCTGTTTTCTGGCTTCTGGTTAATCTATCATCTTCATTTAGGAGATTTTAAACTCCATAAGGGTAAAGACTTTCATATTTACTACTCTTTCTCCAGTACTTAGAACAGTGCCTGGCACACAGACATACTCAATAAATATTTATTTTCTGACTAATTTGAAATTTGAAAACATGGACAAACCTCAGACTACACAATTAACTGATTTTGTGGCTGAGTAATTATTTAGTATCTCTAGATGTTACTTTTAATGATATACAATGATAGACCAATAAATTCTAAGAACATTATAAGCCTCAACTAAGACTATGAAATTGAAAGTTCTTTGCAAGCTGTAAAGTACTATAATTTTACTTCAATCATCATCTATCTGGATTGCCTACATTATTAAAATCCTATGAAGACCAACTGGGGTGTACAAAGTGCAGACTCAAAAGTAAGTTAAAATGGCAATTTTCCACTGCAAAAATAACTGCTTTTGTCCAGCAATATTTAACATTTGAAATAGTGTATCAATGTGTTACTCTTGATTTCAAGGATTAAAACAATGACATTCAACTTTATTTTTCATGCAACTTATTGTAACTTTATTTCATTAATGAAGAACTATCCATAGAAAATTTGGCTCAACATTCTTTTTAAATTTTCAAATCCCAGACATGCCACTTGTGAAAAATCTACCAGTATGCCTTACCACCATGGTCCTTTCCAACTACACCATTTTATCAGCTATTTGCACAAATGTCTGGAGTTCAGTCATGGGGAAACTCTTGAGTCAAAAAAAGACAATAAAGGCAACACTTCAGTGGGATGGCAACAGTCAAACAGAAATTGCAACTCCATCTCACAACCAAATAAACATACCATTGACAACCAATAAAAATGACAGGTATATAAATCTAAAAAAATACATAGATTAAATTTTAATCAATGGGTTTTTAACTGACCAGAATTGTTCTGCTGAATTGAAAAAAGCTGTGACCTGGAAACAAGAAATGCAGATTCTATTCCTGGATTTAGAACTTATTAACGCTGATGGAATCTTCTACTTCTCTGGGGATCAATTTCTTTTTCTATAAAAAAATAAAAGATACAGGTCTATTTCTGTGACTGAAATTTTATAAACATCTTCACAGAGACAAAGTCCGGGATAAGAGAGGCTACACACTGGAAAGGATAGTGTTAAGCTGAAAGGAGCCATCAGACCCAGACACACATGTCATTTAGCCAGAAGGATATCCGGGCAGGCCTAGATTCAATTCCTAGCTTCACTACAAACTCCATGAAAAATTGCTGGGAATTTTTGCATTATTTTTGTCCCCAAACTCCAGACAGTTTTGAAAATTACATGAGATAAGGGTGGGAAAGCACCTTTCTCTCTTGGAAAATTCCAAAGGATAATTATAAATACTTTCTATAGCCCATAATTTCAGTGCTGCTTATGGGTATTTATTTAAATATTTGCCCAGACTTTTGCTATCATAGATGATATCATGGATGACAGATTGCTTCTCTATTTATCAGGAATGTACACACATTGACATAGCATGTTGAGAAATCCACAACTCCTTAACTGAAAAGAAAACAAATCTGAACTTTGCTATGCTAAAAAAAAAATGCATAGCTTCAATACCACATGGATTGAAAGATACTTGACCTTAGTAGATGTAGATGTTGCTAGTTTAGGTGAATTAAAATTGCACTGGAAACTTTCCTTGGAAACTTCGTACTCTGTCCTTTTCCTACAAATCCATCTGGGTAACATTGAGTAATTACAGGTATTTTACATTTTTCATTTTCTCTTCCAAATCTCTCTCGAACAAACAGAAATTTCATTAATTACATTTTAGATTCATTGGTAAATGCAGTCAATTCAAAGTAAGGGTATCTGCCATAAGAAAAATGTTTGGATTCCAGGTTTAGCTTAGTCTTGCCACATGATATGTGCTAAAAAGCCTGTCTCTAAGCTATGCATTTAATCAAAGGGTTAGGCTCTAAACTTGGAAGTTCAATGATCAAAATGTTTTTACTTATGAAGAAAGATAGCATTTTATTTTCTAAGCATTAAAAATATTCCAAGACTTTTGATTTAATTATCCTTTTTTTTCCCTCTTCATACATATATAAATATATGTATAAAATGCACTATTTTAAATATGAACATAAGATATTTAATTATCATTTCATTAATGACATAGAATGCATGTATTTTTCACCAGATTTGGATGATAAACAAATTTATCATTTATTCCATACTCACATTTTTAGTCAAGCTAAATCAAATAGCTGAGATAATTGATCTAAGGATGAAATATAACATGCAGAAAGCAAGTATAAAGTGCAGCACAGTAGACTATCCAATCACCATAGATTTGAATTCATTTAAATATATAATTAATTTAAAACAATAACTGAAAAAATCGCAGACATAGGCATTACACACACATATAGCCATTATACTACATAGCTCCATTCACCTTCCCAGAAATTTAGGAAGGAGATGGAGGATACAGGCAAAAGAGAAGATAGCAGAGGGAATGAAGTGGGTGGGAGGTGAGTAGGCAGCAGAGGCCAGGGGAGGAAAAAGCAGAAAGAAAAATGAAAGAGAAAGAATTACAGAAAATGGGGCAGAATAGTCAGATAGCAGAATGAGGATAATTCAGTGTCCTTCTGATTTTTCCTCTCGTGCCTTCCTGCTTGATACTTTGTGTCTAATAAAAAAAAAATGTTTGGTGTGTTGTAAATATTTTGTCTCGTGGGAGCTAAAGTTTCTTCTTCCATTTAACTCATGGTCAAGCAAGTGGTGGCAGGATGATTTTTCATACTGATGCCTTCTCCTAAATGGTCATCAATCTTTACAGAGAAGACAGCACATCAGCTTCCAGGATGTTACAATTACACATGGATGGTCTTTTCTATGTGTTCTGAGTGTTTGGCATTAATCAGACCTCTAGCCCAATGGTGACATGAGCTTGATGATCTTCATGTTAGACAGAAACGATGACATATGCATTCTTTATATATTATTAATGAAGATGGGCAAAGAAATGTGCAGCATAAGCCTAATAAAATAATGAGAGAATTTCCATTTCTATTGTTATTTTTTAGGTTTATTTGGCTTAGCTTTTATTTTAAGGAATAGAATTGCTTTATGGGAAAAAAAAAAAATCAGTAGGCAAACTATAAGGATCATTATGTCTCAGGGCTAGCTCAACCCTCAACTAACTTAAAGAATTTGAATATTCCTCAGTGAACAGTTTGTTTTTAATATATAAAATCCTTATTTGTTCTGCTCAATAAACCATAAAACAACAACAGAATTGCTGTTCATTATTACTATTTTTGAATTAATGTTGCCAACCCTATATAATAATTTAATACCATTTTTAAGTTTCACTGTACCAATTAATTCCATTTCCTCTGTCCTCATATATCCCACTTAAGGAATATATGAGGCATAATTATCCTCCATATGACCCATTCTGCCTCATTTTAATTTTTTCTCATTGGCAATTGACCCTAAATTTTCTTTTTGGCAATGCATTTCTTCCCTGAGATTCCGTTCCGAGTCTGTAGCTCTCCTTGCGTGGGCAATGAGCTGTCTTTCACATCTGGGGTAGGCGGTAGAGTTAAACTAATCTATTTACAATAACAACCATGTGTTGCTATGAGATGTGTCGTGACAAGACTAAAAATCATTATCTTTGTCACGTGAGCAGAAGGTATAAATAAGGTGACCAGAAAGGTTTTATTTGTGTTAGCAACGGATGCAGAAGAGCAAAACAGCTATTCTAATAATATTGCCCATATGCTAGTACAAACAAAAGAAAAATCTAGCAGTCCCAGGCTAAGTGAATTAGTCCTCCTCAATGATGCCATTGCCCAAGGCAGGGTTTTGTTCTTCCTCTCTGATGTCTTTTCAGTGCCAAATGGCTTGTCAGTTTCCACTAATGAAGAGCCAGACTGCCTAGACTCTGAGTTGGACAGTTGCCTTATTCTCAAATTCTTAATGTGATATCCCCTACAACCCTGGATGCTCTTTTGAGTCCTAACAATGCCAGTAGGAGGTTCTGTGTTGCTTTCCACCAGAATCGCTGCTCTTGTCTACTCTCATTTCTAGCTAGAATTTTGTCATCTTTCCTTTACCATTTGCTCCCTTGTCCCCAAATATGAAAAGGAGAATATTGACCACTCATGAGATATACAAGTAGTTATACATAGATGATGACTGAGGGAAAAAAAGGTCTTGAAGCTATACTTTAATTCACAATCCTCTAAGATGTGTACATGTTTTCTAGCACAATTCATGGGTCTGGTGAACAAGTTTCTCTTTCCCTTACCTGGTCACCAACTTACTCATATAAATATCAAAAAGAGGCTTTAACGAAAATAGAAATTCTCTTCTGAAAAATGTGGAGGCATAAAGGGGAGGAAATACTAATGTTTGCCTTAATATTAGTAATAAAACATGGCTTGCTCGTCCGTGTATCTGAACACCAGGATTTTTGAAAAAGCTTTTTTACTCTGACTGGTTTCTCCTCGGCTCCAGTAACCTCAGCAGATTTGTAGTGCTGTAGATAAGATTTTGATAGTCCACATTTACCCATGCATAAATCAAATACTTTTTTGAGACTCATTTTACATGCAGTATGTTACAGTAAATACTGCAAAGAGTACAAAGATGTGTTAGTGCATTTACCAGATAGACCAGAGTCTTAACAGAAGAACTTAACACCTATAAGTAAACAACTTTTATATGCGTTTTATTCTCTTTCATAGAGAATGACATTAGCATCTATTGAGCTCAAATGAGAAATCTCAGCATCATTCACCACTTTTCTCCCACATGCATCACACATTAGTCATTAGAGCTTGCATAATTTATTTCTAAATTTTTCTTAATGTTTCTCTTCTTTTCACTGCCAATGTTCACAAATGTAGTGTTTATGTGCCAATGTTCATAAATAAACTTTCTTAGTTGATCTAGTGCAACTAATTCTTTGTTCAATATTCTGAAAGTCTATGAAGCTATTGAAAGATTTAGAGACAACAGAATATGTATGACTGGTCTTAAAAAAACACATACACACACAGTGTTGTTAACTGAGGATCTGGATCATGAATGCACAGCTTTGCTAGAGGTGGTAAACACAATTTTAATCACATGGATAAAGAGAAGAAAGAGAGAAGAGGTTAAATCAGAAATTATTCACAAAGAGGAATTCTCAGAAACTTAGCTTATTACCTATATTAGGGCCATAGGATGTGTGTGTCAAAACATAAATCCTCAACAAATTAGCATAATTTTCACTGAATTCAGATAATTTCACTAGGTGTTTGTGATGAACACAAAGGTGTGTCACGTAGATTCCTTTTTGAGACCTGAGTGACAATTGACATAGACATACTAGGGAGTTGAAAGAGCGCTTGTTTTGGAATCAGAACCTGTGGGATAGCAGATATCACGATGGGGAACGTTAAGTGGAAGCCTATAAAATTCTCCTTTCTACACCTGGTCAGGTACCAAACCAAAAACATCATATCCAAGGAGAGGACTCATGGGCAGTAGCAGACGATTTAACTAGATGGTCAAGGGCTGGGAAGAGAGAAAGATGGGAAAACCCAGAAAAAAAAAACTGAGGTAGAAGTATGTAGCTAGACGTGTTGGAGGAGGGGCTAAATATGAATATTTTTGTGTCATGTGTTAACTCTCACAAGGGATCTACCATCACAAAGGATGCACTAAATCACCAGGCACACAAAATGATTTGGCTAGTTGATGTTAGCCAGCATCTGTCATTGGCCACCCCAGTGCGGGCATGATAAGCATATCAAAAGGTGGCCACAGTGGCAAAGATGAACCAAGACTGATGATAGAGTTACTGCCACTGCTGAACACTTACTACCAACAACAAACCATGCTGAACCCCCAACTATATGCCACCATTCCTTGAGGAGACCAACTGGCCACTTGTATCATTATTCACTAGTACACAGGCCAGCTATTTGTTTTGATAGAAATAGATAAACATTTTGGGTATGGGTTTTCTTTCCTGCTAATAGGGTCTGAACTACCACCACTACCCAAGGGCTTGTAACATGTTCGATCTACTAGTATGCCATCCCACATAACATCATAAATCAAGAAGCCCACTTTACAGCAAAGAATATGTGGGTATAGGCTCATGGCCATGATATTTATGGATCATATCATGTATCAGACAATCCATAACCTACTGGCCTCACCAAATGCTGGGACAGCCTCCTGAAGGCATAGCTGAAACATCAGATATAACTTTTTAAGGATGATGTCTGCATACTCTAGGATGTAGTATACTTCTGAGTCAAGGAACTTTGCACAGTACTCTGCATCCAACAAGAAGAACACAGGGGGAGAGAGATCCAAGATGGCCGATTAACAACAGCTCAGGATTGTAGCTCCCAGTGAAAGCGCAGAGAGCGAGTGGACGCCGCACTTTCAGACGAATTTTTGTTGCCCACAGACTAGGAGATTCCCGGCGGAGGAGCCA